>JAQQZY010000023.1:5699633-5723253 GCA_030068375.1 Ostorhinchus rueppellii
CCCCCCCCCCCCCCCCCCCCCCCCCCCCCCCCCCCCAGAAATGATGTCTGCCTTTCCAACACTTAATTACATGCCAATTCGTACTCTCTCTCCATGCTTAATATCTGCAACTCAGAATGGGCTGTTTATTTTGCCCTAGGTACTATGTGTAAAAATAGAAAAAGAGGAGGGAAAAAAACAAGTGTTGATGCCAGAACTGACCTGAGTATCAAGGAAAACCAGAAGCCATGAGTCATCCAAGACAGTCTGAAGGGACGTGTCTAACTCCCATTCCATTAGGTGTTTAATTACAGGGAATCAAAGTGTTTAATTAGGAAGAATCAAAGATGCTTATGTTAGATGGTCAACCATCTGCGTCTGCCTTGTTTTTGTTTTTTTTTTCTGCCTGCTGCTTTCCAGTGCAGCTGAAGCCCCGTTTCACCCACTGTTAGCTAGTTAGTCACTGTACTGTGCTCCTGATGCCTGCGTGTCACATGATATTCCTCTGTTGGAGCAAGTATTGAGCTCAACATGTCTACCAAAAAGCACTGTTGTGCTTGCCTTCCAATCCACATGATGGTGCTATAGCAGCATGTCACTCTCTCAAACCTGTCACACGTGTCTTTGAAAGCTTCAGCTTTTCAGCCTGAGAGATTGGATTGTAAATTAGCAAAGTATATTGGATTTAATATTTGGACCATTCTTATGCATATTGCTATTGTAAAGGTAATTGCTCAACATTTAAAAGAAGTGCTTAGCTTGTTCTTGTGTCCTGTGTTTGCAGTTATAAGTCATACCAATACTGGAACAGACATTTGGCTGGGTACCATTATTCACTAATTATGAATTAATATGCAATGGATTCATACATTTCTTTGATGTTTATAAAACAACAGGCAACAAAACAAACAGATTCAGTTTGGTACAATGAACAAAGGCTCCACAGTCAAAAATCAAAACATACTCAGGCTTTTTCCAGCTCACCAAGGGAGAGTGACTAAAATTATAATAAGTGAGTCTTACTGTTGTAAGAGAATCAAGTGCGGCGATGCATGCTTTAAGAAGTTCACCTATTTATATTGTATGACATACCCATTTACAACTTGTAATATTTAAAAAGCAGCTACAGATAATTGCATTGTACTCAGGCCATTATAAATTACATTTGCGCCCTACACGATGCAACACAGTGATAGATTATCACTATATTGTCCAATTGCTGTAATGTGTTACATTTGAATGAACCTGTTTATCCTCGGACATATTTATGATTTATCTTTACAGCTCGAGGTGAAACATCTGGTATGATATAAAGCTAACTTAATGGAGGGGAGGAGTGGCAAATCAAATAAGCAAACAATTTGCATGGCAGCACATCCTGTGTAAATCTAAGAAACAGGAGTTTGAGTACCATTAAACATCTAATATTTCATATTTGCTGCCAAGGATTCATACATAAAGCACACACATTTCTTTGTACAGCAGCATATAAAATACAATGCAACAAATAGAAAGGTCTGACAACATCTCAAAGAAATAATAACAGTTTGGTTACAGTGGTTACAATCTTCTAGAAGTAGTAGTAAGAATAACCTGCTCAATCATTAAGAAACTTGACGTTTACCATCTCCCTGTAGGGATACTACATCACCAGCTAATCTTATCATCAGTGGAAAACTGAATCCTTGTTACACACTGGTCTGCCGAGGCTTCTTATCAGGCAGTGAAAGGACAAAGGGGAAAAGTATGCCCTTAGCTACGGAGAGGACACTCAAATCCTCATCTATGAAGGCTGGAGAGATCTCATCAGCTTCAAACCTCATTGTGAACTGCCGGCTGACACAATAGATTGTGTCATCCATTGTTACACACTGAAAGGCAGGGCAGCGTGGAAACCGTTTGGAGCTGCATTCATACCACAATCGAGCCACTGTATGGTAGCGGTACACACTGAGACCCAGCAGTGGGTTAACATCAAACCGATATAGAAATCTCCCCACAGCAGCCATATCTGCAGTTCTGTCTTTGGCGCCCACTAACAAACTTGGCCTCCAGTTGTTGCTCTTGGGGCTGTAGCGCAGTAGCATATATCTAAAAGTTCCCCCAGACACAAAAAGCTCTCCATTGCACACTGTGACGTGATGTGCCACAGCAAAAGTGTCATTAGGCAGTGGAGCCACAAATGTCCATCTGTCCAATCGTGGGTCATAGCGCTCCACAGAGGAGAGGCACTCCCCTCCGATGGCATAGATGTAGCCTTCCAGTGCTGCCAGTTTGCAGCGAGGCCTGGCTTCATTCATAGGACTGATCTCCTTCCAAATGGATGTCAAAGGATTGTAGCAAAACACTCTCTTTGAGGGTGTCATTGCTCTGTCTGTGGCTTGGCAGCCCACTGCTACAAATAAGTAGTTATCCATTGTACACATAGCACAGGCTTTAGAGATAACCTCCTGTGGGATTAGACAGAGTGTATGCCAGGTGTCTTTGTAGTCATCATAATAATATACTGCACTTGATGTCCTCCTGTGCTCTGTCTCTGTTTGCCCCTCTGTGGTCCTCGCCCAGTCTTGAGGGTCCATATCTGCTACCATAACAAACCTTCTCCCTTTCATCCTCTGCTTTCTGATTTGTTCCCGCTCACCCGCCATTAGCCGACCATAAAGGTTCGGGTCTTTGAGCACCTGAAGGTAGTTGTCTGACATTACTCCAAGGGCTGCTTGCTGCATAGACCTCTGGCCCTCTTTTTTGGCCAGATATAGTGCCTCTAAACAGTTCCCTAAATCAAGTTTCAAGCTTTCCAAATCTATGATGTCTATAGTTCTTGCAGGAAGGTGTAGGAATGAAGCCCCTGTGACATTTTCTACTTTAGCTGCTTCAGCTGTATTAAGACTTCTGTTGTCTGTAGAGGGACAAGTCAGAGGGTGAATAGAGATGGACTCTTTGCCAGTTGCAGCTTGAAACTGTGTCGGTGGAGCTGAGGTCCTTGAAGGAATGCAGAGCTCAGACTGCTCTGCCGCAGACAGATAGCTCTCCTTGCGTAGGAGTACAGGCCTCGTGGGGTGCCTCTGCTTGAGGCTTCCTAGTGAAGAGGTATCTTCAACGCTGCTTTGTGGCACAACCAGATCACGCATAATGATGGGGCTCAGAGAGGAAGGTGATTCTGTGAGGCTGCTGCTACGATTACCAAACTCTGCTGGTTGTGACTTAGAGTTTCTCTGACCCAGTATAGTGTGAGAGTCTGTAATGGAGTGAGAAGAGGACTCAACATAGTAATCATATATCTTTCCACGTACAATCTGATCTCCCGTTCCTTCCGACACTATGTTAGCATCCTCCACTTTGATCTCTGCCTTGGAGAGGAAGCTGGAGTAGGCCCCCTGGCGCTCCAAGTCCTGCCTTAACTCCCTGCCCACTCCCACACTGCCCTCGAGCTTCTGCAAAAAGCAAGGGGAGAGGCGCCCTGTTGCACTGGCCATCCCTCTCTCTGTTGGATGAGGAAGGTTCAAAGCAGATCCAAATGAAATATTACTGGTGGCAACCACTGCCTGCCTCTGATGAGTGAGTATTTCTCCTTCCTCGCTGATATCTTGGTCGCTGTATGAAGTGCTAAATGTGTCCTCACTCTTTTCAGTCTGGCATGATTGAGCCTCTGCTGGCTTTTCTTTGATGCTGTCAGATGTCAGGTCATCAGTGGCTGTGTCTGTGTTCGAGGGTCTGCGTTGCTTGTCCCAATCTTCGGTGTCATGTTTTGGTGAGCTCTGACAGTGCAGGACCGTCTTGCAGTTTTGGCAGGTTGCATTTTGCAGCTCTTTGCTGTCGCTGACACAGAGATGAGTTTTCTTTGTATCTCTGGAGCTGTAAAACCTGTAGGCCCAAGAAACCAGGAGCACCACAGCCACAGACAGACTCAGCTTCAATAGCAGCTGCATGTCGAACTGGACTCCCAAAAGCTCTGCAATGGGCATCGCTGTTGTAGTGGTGGTGGCGATGACTGGTTGACTGATCCTTTTGAAACTTATTATCGATGCATCTCAACTGACGGCAGTATGCTGTCTTTTTTTTATCATTGTAAAAGGGCTGCTGTGGTCTGATGGCTGCACGTCTTCACACAAAGGCTCAAGCGTAAAATGATACCTCGAAAGGTAGTATTTGCATCCCTGCCTCTGTAGAGGTGGAGCACCAGTAAAGCACCACCTACAGCAAGTCAGAGGCAAATTCACTAACCATACACAGAGCATGCAAATAACCCACAGCTAAATATTTAGTTATGTAATTTGCTGAGTCACCCACGCCTTTCTCATACCCATCCAACTTTGAATCAATAGAATATAATATTAAATAAATATTAAATCAATTCTTGACCTTGAGCTGTGTTTTTGTTCAGGGGATCTTTAACTCTGTGTTTATATGAATAGGAGTGGCTCAAGTCATATTTTATCGTGTCAATTTCTGAAAATCTCCTAAATATATTATGATAGATGACACTGCTTAACTTGCCCAGACACACAGCGAGAGCTGCAGGAGGACAACATGTTTGAATAAGGGGTGGGGAATGATGATAGGTGACATTTATCAAATGCTTAATAACCAGGATACATCTGTTTGCATAGCCATGCCACAGATCAAAGGTCCTTTTCCGTGCCAGCACAGATGCTTAAATTACTTTCTCTAAAGAGGAGCTGAAGTTTGCTGTGTGACTATGAAATGGCAGTCACTTTGTATGTTAAACACACGGCACTGTAAATAATACAGATAATGTCAGAGGATTGTCAGAGGGAAAGTGTGTGTACACAAAAGCCTGACAGTGTTATCTGTTTTCATGCATGTACTGGGATGCAGACATACAGCTCTATCACATGGGAGCTGTGTCATTCAGCTGCTGTTGTCAGACCTGCCGTCATTTTTTCCTGTGATAACACACTTGACCAAGGCTGCAGTCAACAATAGAAATATGCTTATTTCCAGCAGCGCCCTGGTGTGTATTTTAAAGGTGCGTCATGAGGGCAGGCGCACAGAGGGTGTGTCAGGTGCGCTGGCAGACATGGGCACTTGGTCATTCGATAGCTCAGCCTGCAGATGACATAAAGGAAACTGGATTCTGCAAGCATGGTTGACTCCTGAATAATTCACAGATGTACCATAGAGACAGCTTCTTATCCTCACCATTGATCCCAGCTCAGTTGAAATATTCAAAGCACTACCAAGAAAAAAAACACACACAATTGTTGGCCCTGTGCTGTGCGGAGGCTCTTTCACCTTTACTTGTTTTTACCATCAGTGGTTGGTGTGCAACATACAACTGAACAAAAGGAGAGATGTCACAAAATAAAAATTTCAGGCAGTGCTTCGTTGCTTTTCTTTGCGATAACTAAGAAGATTAGTGTAAGATTCAGAGCACAGGGGCCAGGCAAACACAAGAATAAAGCATAATATTTTTTGGTCATCAATTTACACTTAATAAACAAACCGCTGAAAATGCTGCTGTGGCTCCAACATATCCATTTAGGTCATTCATCCTTCTCACAAATAAGCCCAACCATATTGATTTGTAAATTGCAAACAAGGCTTCTTTTTTTTGCAGTAAGAAAAGGTGCACACAGAAACTTTGTTGTTTTCAGGGTTCCTGTAATTAAGGATAACACCAACTGAGGGGTAACGATGAAATGCTTCAGAGCTCTAGTTAAAATAAGGAAGTCTCTTATTATTCCTGTGTAAAAGGAACTTTAATTAAGCTGCATTTCTAAAAGGGTCACATTTTTTGCCCCCAGAATCTTGTTTGCTCAGAACACCTTTGTGAATGTAGTTCATTTTAGCGTTCACACATACAGTTATTATGCACCGAGTTATGATGATTTTGTCTTTTACTGTGATTTGTAAATACTGTGCTGCTCAGAAAAATAGGGATGATTTGCTTCTCTCTGTTGAATATGAAAATAGAAAGAAAAAAAAAATCAAAACACAGAAATGCCTCTTGAATCTAAATGAAATTGATCATTGTGAGTGGACAAGGAAGCGGACCCTTTGCTTCCATAAGTCAAAAAAAGAATCCAAATATATGACTGTCCATTATAATATCTATGCTATGTTGAATGCAGGAATATGGATTGTACTTTGGCAAGGTGAGCCAATATCCCAAACGGATAGGTCTATCCTTTTTATTCGACTAAGCTTTAAAAATCTCTCCTCTTACCTCCCACCTGGTTTAAACCTTAATCCCTTAATACATGTTGTGTCCTTAGAATAGCTTAAATTGCAATTCTTGTGAAGTCCAAAAATGCAGGATTACTCTGTATTAAGCTACCCTTCCCTGTGCATGAGAGAATAGAAAAACTTTAAGGGTTAAAACTAATGTCAGAATCTCCTTCACAAGTAATATTAGGGTCAAAACAATCTGAAATATCTGAAGGAAAGTCATTTTTGGAGTTATTCAGCTGTTCTGCAGGAATACAGTCTGTCCCTCAGCTCTGCGTTTCAGTGGGATTAATTTGAAATGAGATTGTTAATAATCTGTAGCCTGCATTAACACGGGCCGATGATGCACATCTATAACAAAACATGTTGTAACACTGTGTTATTGTATAAGTAAAGTCAAGGCTTGTGAATTTTATAATCTCTCCATTTTAATACAGGTGAAATGAAACAAATGCAACAACCCTGTTTACACACGCTGCCTCAGGTGAACACCTCCCTGGAATGGCGGCTAAAATGATCCTACTAGTACTGTAAATGTCTGGGTAAGAGTTACGTATTGTACACAATGTAGGTCACTTAAGATAGTATGTCACAAGTAAATAACTGGATTACAGGCCAGTGACAATGAGTTGCAGTGCTGTCAATTGCAACACACCGAAAGGAGAAAGAATCTTCAAATGTCACATGCACCACAACCCCAAAACAGCAGACACATGGTAGGTTTTTTTTTTTTTTTTTTTTTTTTTTTAACTCTGTCCTTGGAGACCTGCCATATAGATATAAAAAGCTCAAATGAGAAACAGAAAGGCTTTAATTTTCTGTTCTTTCAGCCAAGAGTTATCTCTGAAAATAGTGTCGAATGAAGTACAAACAAAGGTGAAGAAGTGTAAACTCCAACTGTCTCAGCAACCAACCCTGACCATTACCCATATAACTTCTTTAATTATCTTCAATATTTACACTGATGTACACAAAATACACTCAAAAAGGAGATTTTTTTTCTAGTTTCTTAATGCTTTAGATCCTCTTGTACATTCCAAGCCATCAGAAAAAAAAGGAAAATACTTGTATATTAATAAAAAAAGAATGTTCTCTTGGAGTGACTGTGTTTGTTCCCTCGTGGTTCATCAGCTTGCCGCTGCTGTAATCAGGTGAATCCTGGGACATGTCACAGACGGGTGTGGGTGATGTGGTGGCACAGCCTAAACCAGTTCCACGTTTCACATTTCAGTCAGCACCAATGACATTTTGACTCATCAAAATAAAATCCAGATGCTTTTTTTTTCTTTTCCGTTTTAAATCAGCTGATTTTATTGATCAACAGGCAGACGTGGGACAAGAAACAAAACAAAAAAAAAAGGTGTAAATGGGCAGGGCTATATAGGAGGTGGTTATTGTCTTGTTCATCACTTTGTTCTTTTGATATCATTATCTTGGTTGGTTATTATTTTGTTACAAAAACAGTGGAGCGCCATCCTTCAAGGGCGCTGTTTCCTGATCGACTGACGCATGGAGGGTCTGTTGATGACTGGAGAAGGCTTGCAGGATCGTGTGTTTCTGTTTATGTGCGTGTGTGGTGTTTCTTTGTGGGTGTTGCGTAAGAAGGGCAAGTATTTGTGTGTTACATGTGTGAGTGAGAGTGTCTTGGATAAGAGGTTTCACGTCAGTTCCACTGTCACTGTGAGGACAAGTGCCATCCATGTTAGTCCGAGCACGTCCGAACGGGAGGCTCCATCTGCGAACAACCAAAGAGGAAGGCGTCAGTTACACACAGACACTGTTCTTCAGTCTGATCTTGATCATGTCAGCAACGTCATCGTGCCAAGACAGAACTAATAGTAGAATCCGATTGACATGATGATAAACTGAGTCATGATGCAATGTTTGTTTAATGAAAGCAACAAACAACAAAGTAACAAAAACGACAGCTGGAAAACTTTCTCCTACCTAATGATCTACTTAGATGTTTTTTATGTAATAGGCTGCATGTATTTAGCAGATGTTTTTATGTACAGTATTAAGATATAGGAAACACTAAAAACATCAAACTTGTATTTTTTTCAGTGCATGTATTGTTCACTCAGTGTTCATTCATCTTCTATACCCGCTTTATCCTCACTAGGTCGCATGGAGCCTATCCCAGCTACTTGAGGGTGAAGGTGGGGTACACCCTGGACAAGTCGTCAGTTCATCACAGGGCTGACATATAGAGACAAACAATCACTGTCACATTTACACCTATGGGCAATTTAGATTAGCCCATTAACCTATCAGTGCATGTCTTTGGATTGTGGGAGGAAACCAGAGTACCCGGAGAAAACCCACTCCACACAGAAAGGTCCCACCCCCATCGACTGGTGTTGAAATCGAACCCAGGACCTTCTTGCTGTGAGGTACGAGTGCTATCCACTGCACCACCATGTCGCCCCCACTCATTGTTCAATTCAACTTTATTCCAGACTCAAGGTCCAATATTGTTATGACCCTGGTCATAATTTTTATGTGTATTTCTTTACAGTGTGTGTTCTCCCCCACTCCTGTAGGGTTGCTGTGTTTTTTTTGTTTCATTTGTTTTCAGGAAGTGACAGTGGATTGGAGGACGATGATAACTGGTCCTTTAAAAACAGCATCGGTTCCAGTAGATCTCTCTCTTGGTCACTGCCAACTACAGTACCAACCCCTTTGTGTGTTTTTGCTTCGTGTATCTATTAGAGACTTTTTGTAATTATCTGAATATAGAGTTTTATGTTAGTTTTGGTAGTGTGTAGTGTATTAGTAGGAGAGGGCAGCTCTTTTGTTTGACTTTTTCTCTTGTTTTTTCGTTCGGGAGCTTAGATTAGAATATTGTATTTTGTTTTCCCTATTTTTGTTTTGAGAAGAGAGTACTTAGTTTTACCTTATGAAGAAGAACTTTTGTTTGTTGTTTTAGCCATACCTTCTCTTACCCTCCTTTAGTTATTGGATCATAAATATTGTGAAAATTTAGTTTTGTTTCAGTCTGGCTTTTGTAACTTGGGAGTTGGTAGTGAACAAATTGAGCCTATTATGTACGTCCTAGTAAACTCCTAGGCTGTGATGTAACAATATACACAAAGAAACACAATAAAAAACTGGCGAAAAAAGGAAACATTTAAAGAGTCACTTGAACAAGACAGCTATACCAGTGCCTCCACATCCCAGACTGGTAGAACAGAACTACATCTGATACCGACCAGTAACATAACTCCTTGATTCACAGACTTCCACAGTGTGGCCTGGAACATGTTGATTCCAGCTGTGACAAACATCTCACTCGCTCTAGTCCATTTCATCCACCTGCAGCCTTTGTAAACTTCCTTTTCTATAATTTGACCAAATGTGTGCTGTGTACAGAGGCATACAAACATGATTTAAACCAGTGTTTTTGAACCTTTTTTGAGCCGTGGCACATATTTTACTTTAGAAAAATCACAAGGCACACAACCTAAGATAAATGTCACAAAAAGTACATTTGTTGAAATGCAATGCTAATCTAGCCTCCATTTACTTATTCAGTGTGAGACCTGGGCCTGTTTAGTTGAACCCAAAGCTGATATTCTTGTAGGAATTGAAGAAAGACACACAGATCTTCCTTAACAGCTCTGAGTCTTTTTCTTTTTTTTGTTTGGGGGGTCATCGGGGGTGCACGGGCTGTTTGGAACAAGAAAGCTGAGAGGGGTAAGTCAGTGACCCCTCAGACAGACCCCCGGCAGTGTATAATAGTATGGGAGGCATATCCCCCCAGCCTCAACCTAATACCCAGGGTTTGTGGGTAACTCACTAATCCATGCATCACTAGTGGAGGGGGGCTTTATCTACAGAACGCACTGGCTCACTGTCACTTTTGTTTTGCAAACAGGAAACCATTGTAGAGTGGATCATTGGTATATGCAGTCATATGTATCTAGAACACACTGTTTACTTACAGTACCAATCAGGTGAAATTGGATAATTTTACACGGCACACTAATACGCCATGGCACACTGGTTCGGAAACACGGATTTAAACAACATTATTTTCACATTAACACTTAACATATTGTGCAGAAAAACGGGGAAATGCAGGAAAAACGATTATAGATACATTAGTAAAATTACAAAAAAAGAGCAATTACTAGAATAACTAATAAAGTGGGCTATTATAAAGCAACTAATTTATTTATTCAACTTCATACCCTAAAATGGTCAGATATTGTAAATGTGAAAATATTAGAGATGATGTATAAAGTGAAAAATAATATTGTTCCAAATAGCATCTAAGAGTTCTTTAAATTGAGAGAGAGTAATTATAATTTAAGAGGGCTTTATATGTTTGAATGAAAGTGAGAACAAATGTGAAGTCTACATGTGTTTGGGTTGTGGGTGTGAAATTATGGGATGGACTTGATGATGAATTTAAGTTGTTTACTTCTGTGATAAAGTTTACGAAATGTCTTAAGTATAAGATTATTCAGGAATATTCAGTGCATATATGATTAACATTCAGTGCAGATGGTAGATGTGTTTTTGTTGTTCTTGATTCTTTTTGTTCTGATGTAAATCATTGATGATGTACACATTTAGTTTGATGTAAGTGATGGAAAGATGAAAAGGAGGCAAAACATAAGCTTTTGCTTCTGGCCTATTCCTTTTTTGGTTCGTTTTTTTTTTTTTCTTGTGTTTGTTATGGTTGTTGTTCTGTGCAGAGTGATTAATGTACAGACCAAAAATAAACCATTCATTCGTTCATCTTGTTTGTACAGGATCCAAATTTGCATGCCAGTGTATTTGTCTGAGCATATACTGTATACATGATGTGGATGTATAAGACTGATGTTTCCTTACAGACTTTTGTTTTGTCCTTCTTTCATGTTTTCTATCTTATTTAACCCTTTCATGCACAGTCCTCACTACAGTGGACATCTATTCTACAGCTGTTCTCTTACATATTCATGAGTTTTGTCGTTTTAGTTCCATATCAGCCAAGACAGTGGACACTTATGCACCATCCCATAATACACTGACATTCATAGCATTACTGTAACTTTACTGTTCTTGATAAACCTCATCTGCAGTCACACATTTTAAATCAATTGCTAATTGTTATTAGAGTGTAATTAACAGTTTTCTTTAACAGGGTTTTTTTTTTTTGGGGATATATTTCCATGAAGTTGCTAATAATTAGTATTAGAGTATGTGAAAATGTGAGAAAACATGATTAGCTGAATGAAAAATGTTTTTATTTCATAGTTTTACAATGTATCACTTTCTGATGATAGGTTGTAAATACACGTTTCTTTGCTTCAGAAATTAAGTGCATGGGGTCCAGCTGAGTGGACATTTTTGTAACTCCAGGGAAAATAGGTTAAAACAATTTCAAGCACATTGTTTTTTTCATGCCTAAAGAGGAATAAAAACCCTCAGAACAAAAATCTTCACTTAAGTTCAAATAATTCATACATGAAAAGGTTAAAAGCTGCTTAAATATTGCCATAGACAGCAATGTATTGGTCTTCTCAGCTAGTTATTCTATATAGATATAGATGTAGATACAGATATAGATATATAGATATAGATGTAAATATAGATATAGATAGACTTCATTTTTCAAACATAAGTAGGCAAAATAAATTCCAGACTTATTAATTCCAGATCTAAAAGGACACTCTAAAGTATGGAAATTAATTAACCAAAAAGAAAATAAATATCACACAAATGTACATCTATTTCACTGTGGCTCTTTAACAACCTTATGTGTAAAAAGGAGCAGGAAGAAGCCAAGTTTACACTGGCTAATCTATTAATGTATACAGTCCATAACAAAGAATAGCTCCATCATTAAATTATAAAAGTAAATATTATCTTTATTTATTTTAATATTTTTTTTATTATTATTTAAAAAATATATTTGGTATTGGTTTTATTGTTCTTATTTTTAATTTGTTGTTGTTTTTAGTTGTTATTCTTTATTTATGTATTTTGCTGTTCAGCACTTTGGTCCACTGTGGTGGTTTTATAGTGCTTTACAAATAAAGCTGGACTGGATTAGATTGGGGGGAAAAAGACAAGAAATGCTTCCACAGCATCAATAACTATTACTGTTGTACTCGTGTTCATTGTTAATATATATCTCTGGAAAATAAGGTTTTTATACATCTTATTAAATTTGATATTTGGATCCAATCCTTTCCACAAAACCACTTCATATATGACAAATGTTGCAGGAGGTTTTGACCTGTTGCGAGTTGTTGTCCTTTTCACACATCTTGGAAGTATGTGAGGCTGTGCCAGGACCGTCTATTTATGTTACTTGTGTTCAGATTTATTTGTAGAATTTGGAGCAATACCAAGGTAACTGTTCAGTCAGCAGCAACTAAAAATGTTTTCTAAGATTCACAACGGGGGCGCTCGATTACAGAGTAGAGGTCATCAGAGACAGCAGCTTTGTACTGCTATTGTTTTCCTTAACTCCCTCATATACAGAGAAAGGAGTGTGGGACTGAGCTGCCATGGGAGTGAAATTATGACCAGCTGTGGGTGTGGTTTTATAGACAAATAAAAGGTTCGTACAAACTCTGCCAAGACTGTCGCCCCACCAAAAACAACAATGACCATCCATAGAAGCTGTGGTTTAACTGGACACTTCAGATCATTTCATTTAGTATCAGACCTTGCGATGAAATGGTGTCTGTATTATTATTATTGCCCCGCCTCCTGAAGGAAAGGCAAGGGCTATTGTTTTTGGTTCAGTTTGTTTGTTTGCTGTTTAACACTGTAGCAGCAAATCTATTAATTCACTTCATACCAAAATTGAGTTTATGCATTGCCAGTGACCTAGAATATAAGTCATTACATTTTGGGAAAAAGTAGGTCCAAGTTAAAATTTTTAATGAATTTTTTAAAATCTTTTTTTTCCAACCTATTTACACTGTAAAAAGTAAAATATTGATGCAACTTAAATTTTTTTTCTTAAATAGGTCACACATAAAAAAAAAACGTTAGTTGAGTGAACCAAATTAAATTATATTGAATCTAATTTATTTAATGTAATTTAATTTAGTTCACTCAACTATTTGTTTTATGTGACCTACTGAAGAAACATTTTTAAGTGGATTCAATGTTTTATTTTTTACAGTGTACTTATAATGGGCAAAATTTCAAAAGTCTGTTAGCAGCAAAACTATTGGCTGAATTCATACCAAACTGGGGTTATGTCATTACATTTTGGAAAAATAGGTAGGTCTAGGTTTACATTTTTATGAATTAAAAAAAAAAAATCTCCCATTTACTTGAAATGAGCAAAATTTCAAATGTCTATGAAAACATCAAGTTAGTTTCAATTTACTTCAATCTTAGCACATGTATAGAAGTAATTGATGTACTGACATCACCACGTATATAGACATCAGCTGGATCGACGCCAGAATATGCAACAATATGTACAAGGGGCGGGGTTTGCTGTGCCTGGCACCACTCGTTATCATTAGTTTAATAATTGCATCATTACTTTTTCTGGTTAATTTCATCATTAAATGTATATTTCTATATATAGTTTTACATCACAGCTTACGGTAATATCAAGTGGATTCCCCCAATAAATTCTTCATCTTATTCTGTAATAGGCGCATCCAACCATAAGACCATCATCTGAGGTCTCCTTCCAGTCTACAATCATAGATGCAAGTCACCCAGCCATCTGTTTGCCTTCAGTTTTTGGCTCAGACCTCAGTGTTTTTCTGCCAACCTGATTTTTTTTCTTACAACTGGGACTTATTTCTGTGGTAACATGCTCTTTTTAATAAAGGACAACTCTACCTGAGTTGTGCTGGACCTACATCGCCAGCTGAAAACACAATGCTTCATTTTTGCATATGGGTACATGACCACTCAGTAAAGCTTTAAGTCACGTCTGTTCTATCATCCTACCTCTGATCCAAAGGAGGCTGACTTCACTGTGAATCTTGGCAGATATATGAGTTTATAATGAATACAAAAACATCCACTCTACTTGTTCATGGCCTCTGGTTCTGATATTTTTTCTTTATTGTAATGAACACTGTCTCAGCCTAAAACCTTGCATTTCTCCACAATGAAGGTAAAAACTCTTTCGGCAGCCCAGGCTGACAGGTACAGCATGATGTGGCAGAACACACGTCACACTTTTGTCCTCCGTTTCAGTCATCTAAATAATTTCAGTTCATTGACACCTTCAATGTGACTTGACAAGTTGCCTGAAAAACTGGAATTTTTTGACAAAGATGAATGAATATAACGCTTCTTGGGAAACATATTTTTCTTGTCTGCTGCAGTCTTGAGTGACAGAAGTAATCCTTCCAGTCTGTACTGGGCGAAGAGCGGCGTATTCGACCATTAAGTGATAGGCCATGTGTGCGGTGACCTCTTGGGGCCATGTTGTACACCAATTTGACTTGCATGCAAGGCATGTCTGTGCGTCCATGCTGACCTGATTCTGTCCTTGTTATGACACACACCTGCTCTTGTGCTCACCACAGCATTTGCATATTCAGATTTGTATCCCTAACATACGACTAGCAGAGATGGAAAAGGAGAAGGAAGAGAGGAGGGAAATATAGAGCAAATGGAAAACTTAAAGGCACGATTAGTGGGGAAACACGAGAGACGCAGTGAAAGATGAGATGTATCTTAAGTTGAGGACAAAAAGTGAATGTGAAAAATGAGAAAACGGTAAGGCCTTTGTCAGAACACAAGGCTGTTCAAATATCACATGACAAGGACAGTTCTGTTTAAAGACAGCTCTGCTTGCCATCTGCTTAGGAAGCTGTTCACATTCTACCATGGAGCAAATATGAACATCACACACATGCACAAGGGATTATACATTATGCAATTATGCCATTCAAATACATTTTACAGTTCATCAACATTAGCTCAGTGTAAAATGTATGATGTTACCAGTGTTCATCGGTTCTTGCTTGGTTTAGTGTCCTGCACATTTATAAAAGCAACATTATTATTTGACTAAATAAGCTTAGTTGAAGGTCTTGTAAGAATCCAATAAAAGCTCTAGTTTGAATGAGCTGTGATGACTGTCATTGTAATATTTGATTCAGTTTTTACTTTATGACCTATGTGCTGGGCTAATAAGTGCCTGCAAATCTCCATCACAATCTGAGATTGTTAATAAAACTGAAGAGGAAATAAAAGAAATATAAATGTAATAAAAAAAACCTAAATGGAAGGATGTTGGAACAAAGAGGTAAAAAAAAAGAGATGGAACCGGTAATAGAGACGATAAATGAATGCGAAAAGTTGAGAAAGAGAGAAGGAAAGACAGACACAAAGGCTGAAGGAAAAAGAACAAGGAGTGGCAGAAAAAAGGAAGAGATGGAAAGGTGGTTGTCACAGCCCTGCAGCTTGTTCTGACAATCCGTCATCTTTACATATGATAATCTCAGAAGCCGCAAATGAGCCACCAGTGCACATATGAAATACCAATAATCTCACACTCAACTAAAAGTGACAGGCTCGGTTAGTCATTGGAAGAGGTTTGTTGCTTGCTGCTGCTGCTGAACATCGGCATAGATTAATCCTGACTGAATCACTCTCACGCTGTCTTTCTGAGGCAATGCATTGTGGACAGAATAAGAAACGTCCACCTGTCAATACTCTGAATATTGAACCCACAGTCTCCCACAGAATTTGTTTCTCTGATCTGTGCCGGATTTCTGCTCACATTTCCTGAGTGAACAGACTGCAGCTTCACTCATATCATAGAGCGTTTCTGGTAATGTGATGATCAAGTGATAAAGCAGGAATCATGAAATGAATTATTATGAAAAGCCACAACTTCTGTGTCTGAAATACTTACTGTTTTGATTCTGTGTGTTTTTCATCATACTTGGATTTTCTGTGGGAAACAGAGAAAGAAGATCAACAGAGTAGCAATCAAAAATTGAGAAAACAGAGCGACTAAATTAATAAACAGTGGAAATATACAAGGATGAAGAGAGAGGACACACAGAGAAAAAGACTGAGACAAAAGCAGAGATAAACATTGTGATGTGTGACAGAGGTAATCGTTTTCTAATGAAGCTGGACTCCAAAGTTCCTGAAGTGCATGTAAAATGGCACATCCCCAATGAGACAGACTGGGCTTTTAATGGAACTGGGAACACAGTGCACTGCACCAGAACAACCAGGACGCTTCGAGCACCAGTGAGACCAGGAAACTACAGCTGTAGCCAGACAGTCTGGGACTGAGGTTTGAGAAATTGACTCTACCTTTAATAAGTAGCACTGATGTCTACCCTACACAATACATCCTGACAATGTATTTGCAGAGTTCTCAGAGGGATAAAGTAATTGCAAAGGAAAGAGCATAAGGGCTTACAAAGTATTAGCAACACCCCTAAATTCCACTTTGTGAAACTATTTTTGGATGTTAGATGACACATGTGAGCAGGTGGAAGCTACACATACAGTGTGAAACTTGCCTGGCCTCATTGCACCTACATTAATAGTGCAGCTCCTCTGAGAGGCACAGAGAAATTAGTGTGTGTATGCTTGTTTATCTTCCTCTCAGAATTTGCATATGAATACATATCTGTGTTTTTCTGCGTGTACATGCAGTTTGTGCTTTCTGCTTGTATGTGTGCCACTGCTTTGGCTACTTGGTGCTGACTCACTTCACAGTAATCTCAGAGGGTATTATCACTGAGGGTGGCAAAAGACGTACATCATCAAGACGTGAGCGCTGCTCATTGCTGGTGGAGACTCTTTATACCTAGCCGTCATTACACTCTATTATTCCTCATGATATATATTGAACACTTTGCCAAGCGAGCAGAGCCCCCAAATACTTCTATCTCATCGCCCCCGGCAGAGAGAAGTGTCTCATCTCAAGGCCACGGGGGACGGTGCCAAGGTCGCTTAATCACCATTTACTTCCCCTAAGTGTGAGTGGAACCAATCTACAAGGAGCAGGCAGACAGATGGGCCATACTAGGCACGTAGCCGATGACACCTGAGGGTGCATCAGGGTGTTAAATAGACATTAGTGCTCTTCCTAGCAAAACGCCTCCCAAGGTAACGCCTCTCTGAAGTGGCACTTTCCCCTTAAAGTGGGCTCTTATTAGACCCGCCCAGTAATTTGTACATTTGTGACACGCTGCTCACACAAGTATTTCTGGTGGGAGGTTTCAAACAGAATAGCCTATATTCTTTTGTCTCAGAGTTGATCAGTGTTAACCTGATTTCTATTAATATGGCGCTGCGGGGCAGAATGTGCACCACACACATTCGGTGTCTTTTTATATTCCTTCTGTGTCTCTTTCATGATTTGAATTGTATGGGAAAACCCTTGCCCACATGAAATTTAGTATCTAACTTGATCTTGATGTTTCTGTATAGCCTGGGGTTTTCAGACACTACTTGTCTGTTCATAGATGTTTATGAAATCTTTATTCAAATATGACCAACCCTAACAGATAAGACTGAGCAGAAATGTTTGCATTGTAATTAACATCTGCTTTGCAACAGGATTTGGCACCACTACTGAAGTACACAACAAAAAATTATTACATCTAGGAAAGAGTGCTGGGTTCTCTCACACGCTTTGACGGGTTTTAAAACTCATTTTGCAGTTGAGCCTTAATTAATGACCAATGTGAGAGCGAGGCTCACTGGAGCCTTTTTAAAGTCGATCTCCTAATAAAGTCTCTCATTTGCCAGATAACAACTAGAGCTATGCTACCTAGTCTGTAAAGATAATGATTTAACATTACCATATTTTACATTTATTCATCATGTTCCCTTTCTGTAAGAGTGACGTGGAAGCTGGTTAAAAATACAATAAACATGTGAAAGTATTGGCAGCGTCTGAAGGTGTCTTTGTCCATTTAGCTACAGCAGAACTTTTATCATTAATAATGAAAGTACTTTAAAACTCCACCACTTGTTTGCTCCTCTAAGAACCTCTAATGAAACATCTCAGTTTTTCCAAGGCTGTCAGGAGTAAACAGATCCAAGGAGCAGCACACACAGTTAGAACAGAGCCTGTAAGCCATCCATCTCCCGCATCAACTCCAGTAAACACGTGACTTGCGGGTTTCTATCAAAACACTACCTTGTTTTTTTTCTTCCTTTCAACTTCACAGATCGTTTGATTCTATAACGGTTCTTTGATGTAACTCTTACCTGTAGATGTTTAAGCGAGAGAGCACAATACATGACAAGTCAATGATGAAATAGTCACTAGATAATAGAACTCTTATCCAAGTAAGGGTAACTGTTACCCTTACTAAGTGCAGCCTCACAAACAATGCGTTGTTAAGCCAATTAGGGATACAATCTCTTATTAATCACACACTTAGCTGCATTAATGATTCATAGATAAAAGTGGCCACACAAATCTCAAATTATTTTTCAAAGATACTGTGGATACATGGAATGATTTTTGTATAATTATGTAATTTTCTATGACATTTAACAATGTAATTGTATAAGTGCTCCAGATAATTCTTGCATAGCCAAGTTGTACAGCCACAAAAAAAGATGTTTCATATTCATCGTTCTCTTAATAATTCAACAATTTTTAAATGCAGTTTCAGTTTAACTGGTTAAATGTATGAGCAGCTCCAGCGTGTTGCCAAGCCGAACACACCTACCAAAGACTATGAGGCGAGTGTGCGTATCCGTGGAGCCCAGAGGATTCTGAGCGGTGCAGCGGTACATGGAGCCGTTGAGCTCAGCTGGCACTCTCTCTAGAATCAGCTCCTTCCCCTCCCGCTCGGTGCTGCCGTCCAGCAGGCGACCACCCACCCGCGTCCAGGTGAACAGGGGCTCGGGGAAAACCTCATTCTGTCCGCACGCCAGCACCCACAGGAGAGGAGAGGAGAGGAGAGGAGAGGAGAAGAGAGGAGAGGAGGGGAGGGGAGGGGAGGGGAGGATGGGGGAGGGGAGAGGAGAGGAGGATAGGGGGGAGGAGAGGAGAGGAGGATGGGGGGAGGAGGGGAGAGGAGGGGAGAGGAGAGGAGAGAGGAAAAAAGAGATGGAAGGAAGGGGAGGATGGGGGAGGGATGAGAAGGCGGTGCAGAGAAAGTCTGTGAGTCTCAGCCAAGAGATTAAGAGCAAAGGATACATGAATAATACAAGCTCCAATTTTCCCCTAATGCAACTGCAAGTTAACAACATGCATTAATAATCAACACTTCACTTTACAACGGTTTTTCCTCACATTTCTACACTTACACAATATATCTTCTCTAGCATCCACTGGATATTGTAAGAAGAGCCCCATATGTTTCAGTGCACAAGGTTTCATACTATTTTTTCACACCACAGACTCTGTTTAGACCAAAGGTGTCAGACTCCGTTTAGCTCAGGGGCCACATTCAGCCTGATATGATCTCAAGTGGCCAGTGACCAGTAAAATAATAACAGTGAAAAAATTCAAATTACATTATGAACATTTTTATATCTACAAACTTCCCTTAAAAAGGTCATATTTTGCTAAACCCACTTTTCTTAGTCTGTGGTTCATTTCTTTGTGTGTTTGGACCCTAATAGTTCAGACAGTTTGAATCTGAACCCTCCAGCTGCTGCGAAACTATCTTTATATTCATTCTGGCAAAACGTTGAGTGGATTTCTACAACCTGCTTGAATTCCTGCTTAATTTGATAAGTTTTAGAACTAGTTCCATCATGACATTTGCCCATATAAGGTCCAGATTTCTGATGAATATTTCTCCAAGTACGACATAATTGTTGATCAGCAGCGGTGGTTGGAGTAAAAACTGAACATGTCCAAACTCTGAGCCCATTACCTAAAATGTTCAGTCAGTTGTATTAATGAACACAAGTGGCTGAACGTGACAGAGCATACAGTCAACAACCTGGAGGGGGCGGAGCCTGAAGTGGCTCATGTGCATTTAAAGGGCCAGCGCTCCAAACCACCTTTCTGGTGTCATTATTCAGAAATAGGGTTGAAGATGGACCTGTGGAGTTGAATGAATGAAGAATTCAGACCCAAGCTGAGGATTTACAGTTTATGGAGACCACAGGGACATGTTTAAAATGTATAATTCCATTAAAAAAAGCAAAATATCACTGCTTTAACCCTTTCATACATACTGGTCACACTACAGTGGACAGTTCTTCTCCAGCTGTTCTCGTGTATATTCATGGATTTTGTTGCTTTAGTTCCATATCAGCCAACACAGTGGACGTTTGTGCATCATCTCATACACTGCAATTTAGACCATGACTGTAACTTTACTGTTCTTGATAAACCTGAACTGTAGTGACATGCTTGAGTGTGAATCAGTTGCTTGTTATTGTTGTTTGACTGTAATTAACAGTTTTTTCAAACAAGATTTATTTATTTATTTTTTGCATATTATCTCCATGAAGTGAGTAATGACTGGTATTAAAGTATATTAAAATGTGACAAAACATCAGATGAGCAACACTGAATATGTTTTTATTTCATAGTTTTCACACAATATATCAGTAAATACATACTTCTTTGTGTCCAGCTGAGTGGACATTTTAGCAAATAGGGTCATAAGAAATTTTCTATTGCATTTTATGCAATAAAGAGGAATAAAAACACTCAGGAAAAAAAAAAAAAAAAAATCTTGATTAAGGTTCTCATGACTCATCCATAAAAGGGTTAATTCTCTGAACAACATGAACAGCCTGAAATTTCAAGTACAGTTTTAATAATATTATGTCTCAGTGTATCATTTACACATGTGCATTATAACTTACACACTGTTCTCACTCTTTGCCTGAAATTATTTTCCAGGATATTTTCAGCTGCTACAGAGACAAATTATGACATCGTGCATTGATCTATTCCCCTGTCCCACTCATTCTTTGGAAGTGTTCTTTTCTACAGTTGTAACTTACATTTACCCAGACTGTTTCTGTGTTTATTACTCAGACATTTGATGGCTGTAATTTATCTAGGAAAAATATTTATGACAAATGTATCCCATAACAATGCAAACACATCCACAAATTACAGCAGAGCACTTCATTAGCCCGACAAACTGGAGTTATAACGTTCAACTGGACAATTCCCAACTCAACTTTCTCTTCTTCCTTACTTTCTCTCCGGCACTTCCTCTACAAATATTTGTAAGTTTTCAATAAATCACTAAAAATAATTTCCTTTGTTTCTTCTCAGTTTAGGTACACAAGTTCACAAGGCAGGGGGAGGATAACTTCAGCATTTCCAGGACATTTGACCTTTTTCCCTAATTTTCTATGTTTTCCTTGACTGGTAAACTGGTCAGTCATTTTCCCGGTTTTCCAGGATGTGTGGGAACCCTGCTCACAGATCACAGTGGATCTACAAATACACCAAACATTTAGTAACAGGAAGAATATTGTTAAAATCACACTTCTTTTAAGACATTCTAGGTTGTTCATATTTGTTCAGGTTATTCACATTTTTTGTAAAAGGATAGTTTGTAAATGTAAAAATTTTCATGTAATTTTACTTTTTTTTTTTTTTTTTTTTTACACTAAAATATGCAGTTATTATTTATAGATTTATCTGTAATCATTTTACTGGTCTGATCCACTTAAGATCATAGTGGTCAGTATGTAGGTGTAGGTTTACACACCTTGATTGTTAATATTTTCAGTGTATTTTTTGCATTTCACAAATTCCTCCCATGGGAAGGATTGGACCCTTTGGCCATTTTTGGCCCCTGTGCCGTATGTTCGACATCTGTGGTTTAGACACTACAGCCTTTCACCTGAGCATCATGTGGCATTTTAAGAGCTTGACACATAACCTGATCTGCAGAGCAGTGGATTATAGTAGGTGTAGAATCAAGGATCTCTTTGTGTAAAGCATATTATAGAAGTTTACTCCTAAGTGCAGCTCATACATGCCTGCAGTTTGCCAATTTTTCTTCTTCAAGCATGAGGGCTCACAAACTATCAGATGTCAACAACCCACTCCATTAACTCAAAAAAAAGTACCCATTTGCAGGAAGCTTTGCAGTATTGATGCAGTTCTTTGGCTTCTATTCAAGGTCGAATGGTGTCATTCCCACACTGACATTAAAAAAACAAACATATACAAGCTCAAGATAAACCCCTCAAACCATCTTTGACAAGTTTTACCAAGAACTCAAACTAACTCACTTAAAAGAGTTCCATATAGGACTCATCCACAGCTTACTAATTTGTATTTTGAATTTTCTTATAGACTGCTGTGAGTTACATAACTTTAAAAAAAAAAGTGTTTTGGAACTGGGAGAACAATTTTTCAAGGCCTGTGTTTAAATCATTGCAGAGGTTAAATACGGAGGTTGAGTTAGGCTTGTAGGAAAAGTACAAATTAAATGGTTTAAATCAGAACTTCCTCCTGTGGATGTCCACACTCAAATGGTCTGCACAGTTTCAATGAAAGCTAATATGATCCAAAATCAATCAATTTATATAAATATTAGACGGATACATTTAAGAGAAACTATCTTTTAATTTAAGAACCATCCTTTTTCATCATATCATACGCTGTGGCTGCAGTCACAATATGAAACTATACGTCTTGAGACACACTTTTTCTACTTGTAAAACTTGTGAAGGATAAGTGAAATTTACTTTCTGATCAATCTGAAGCCAATGATGCATTCACTGACTGCCAAAGGGCCCTAGACTGGCTGAATGCCACGATTAAGCCTGTTTTATACAAAAACAACCTTTTCCGCTGCTCACAAATAAAACTTTATAAGAATCCTGGGGTTATTAGGCAGACATATAATAAACAAATATGTACAAACAGCTTGGTGCATAAAACAAATCAAAGCAAAACAACACAACACAGAACAAACAACGATATAGAAACACCTGTTTTACATTGAAAAGCCTCAGAGGAGCCAGAAATCTGATTTATGATTCTTCAAAAATCCTGAAGCGGTGAATGTGAATAACAAAGATTTGTGCTGTGGGCCATTAGCATGTCCTATATCTGGATTAGCCCTATCCTCTTCACCTGACTGGCTGCAGCTGCCAGGCTTCAATGTGTCATCCCTGTCAAACAGATCAGGACCATCCACAGGCCATGCGTTCCAGGTCTTTTTTGATAGGGGATTACAGTGACACAAAGACAATCTCTTTGCTGTTACCTTTAGCTATTTCTCTGGACAGCTTGAAAGCAACAAATATCCAGCTTACCGAGCAAACCTGCTTGGTGGCTAAGGTTGAGGTAGACATGGCCATCTGATGGATTACAGTCAGTCCAAAATAGATTTAATTCTTTGAAATAATTAGCATATCGTATTTTTTTTTAATTGCTTCAAATTCTAAATAAAGAAAAAATTAATGATAAAAACCTACCGATAAAAAAATGCAAATACATAAATAAAATTGGTAGTTCCACTGATACTCCACTGAGCCATTTTACATGTGACTGTATCACTATAAAGGAGATGTGCACACACACACACACACA
>JAQQZY010000023.1:5805439-5816032 GCA_030068375.1 Ostorhinchus rueppellii
GGGGGGTGGTGGGAGTGGACTGATATCTGATGGATGTATCAGCAGCAAATAACTGTAAAGATGATCAGTAAAGGATTGGTCAGAGTTTTCCTCTGGTTACACCCTCTAGACTGGACTAAAACATTTCTTTATTTTGCAAACATTCTATTTCAGTGGGTACAATGGGATTGTGAAGAAGTTTTCAAGCAATATGGTAAAAAAAATGTTCCAAAAAAAGATCTCCCACCATACCTTTAACTAGTTTCAGCCACTTCCCATAGCCTTCGTCAGAAGCGTCACATGATGTTACTGTAAGGGCTTAGGTGAGTTGGTCAGACAGCAACAAGAAAGGAACAAGTACCATCGCTGGATCAGGGAGGCTAGATACGGAAATGCACGCCAAGAACAAAGAACAGGGATGATGGGACATACACCTTGTCGCACACCTGGGGTGCGGTCCTGGAGAAGATGTCAGGATGTCATATTCTGTCTGACCAACTCACCTAAGCAGCCTATAAAACACGTCACAGTAGCATTGTGTGACGCTTCTGATGAAGGCTGAAGTGGCTGAAACTAATGAAGCAGGTAAACAAACAACTACCGCTGTCTCATAAATGAATGCTCTATAATACCTGTAAGTGGGAGACAGTATGAAACTATACCAGACTTATGTTGTATCCTGTTTGTGATCACCTCAAGTCTCAAGTCAATTCATAAAAATTAGACAAAACAAATCCAGACTTATTCTTGGAGCTTCCAATAAAAGAACATGTCAATACCACAGTACTGTGGTATTAAAATGCACAAAAGAATGCACTGAAGTATAACCATATATGACCAAAGTACTGTGGCAACAAGAGGATAATGAGTTCATGGAGCAGTATCCATGATTGACTCTAGTACAAATGCTAACATTGATTGGCTCTGTGACAATAGACAAACCCATATTTTGTGCCAAAGTACTGTGGCAGTAGGCATTACCTTCCTTAAAAAATATCACTGTTGTATTGGCCCGTGCTGGGGCTCAGGGGTCGCCTCACAGAAAGGGCACAGCTTCCTCACATTCTAAAGACATGGATTGTAATTGATTAACTGGACAGTCTAAAGTGCCTACAGGTGAGAATGTGCGAGTGAATGGTTTTTTGTCTGTCCTGTGATGAACTGGTAACACATTCAGGGTAGCTGGGAATGAATGAATGAATGAATGAATGAATGAATGAATGAATGAATGAATGGTACATGCTTCAAACAAATCAAATGCTATCCCTACTCCACAAGGCTGGGATCTTATTGTAGACTAGGGAGCCATATTCTGTCTGGCTCTGACCTTTTTCTAAGGTACAGATGGCCTTGGGCTAGTCTCTTGAGGAATTAATTTAATGTAAAATACAACACAGATCTCCTTTAGTGAATGGATCCATTCATTTAGTGAGTAAAAGGCTGTCTGATAAGTTTTGTCAAACTTGTGCAATCAAACCTGTGAAGGCAAAAACTATTTTTAGGGGGATCACTTGTACGAAAAAGAGAGTTATCAAGCAAGGTGATATTGAGGTAAAAGGTAGAGAGACAAAGAGGTTTTCTCATCCTTTGGTACAATCAGCGGCGTGTCTCTGGGGAAGCGGAGCTGTTTCTCCTCTGTCGCCTACTCAGTCATCCACGCTCAAAGGGAGGGACCTTGGTGGGGAGCGGAGCACAGCAAGTGATGAAGACATCCTTAGTGAGGGGGAGTGAAGGGAATGAGGGAGTCTGCTACAGTGAATGAAGCCTACACTTCATAGTATACAGGAAACACAAGGAGACATTAGGGAAGGCATTGTGTTCGGTATCAGACATGCACGTATCAGGATGAAGGTGGGAATGCTACCTAAGGAAACAATAAAGGACTGAATCATGAAAGACATCACAAGGTTATTCTAAAGTGATGCTTTAAAGACTCTTGGAACTATTTGAAGATGTATACTTCTGTGTTTTAGCGTGGCACTTTGAAAAAAAAAATGCTGATTTGCTGAAAGTTTCTTCTCGTCAAAAACATTGTCCCCATGTAACTGACAGTTCTGCCTATAACAACCTTGACTTGACCATTATTAAATGTGACTCGTCGACTCGCTTCAACTGCCGCAATGTTTTCATTCCTCAACAGGCATAACAATACTGTGGAGAAGTACTGCACAGCAACGAATGATGCCGCTGCTTTGCAATGTCTGGGATTATGTATCCGGGGAGGAGCATTCCTAAATGATTAATGCATGACAGTCAGGAGATGCTGTGTCTTATGGGGTTTAATAAACATCCCTCGATGTCACGCAGAGCAAAATGGTATTTGCTGCAGCCTAGTATAATCAGCACAACCCTAATTTGTGCTCTTCAACAATCGTGCCATATGTGGTGGGAACAGCGGGGTCTGCTCAGGACATGCCTACATATAAAATGAGAAGCCAAACTTTTAATGTGCCTTCAGGGTCTCTAGCCATTTAGTTGGTGTAGTGGGGAAGGAAAATTGGATAACACACTTCACATAGAGTTTTGGTAAGCAATACCAAAGTAAACTTCTGAGGGTTTATATCCTCATACAAATGTAAAGGACATTATCAGTCTTCATTAAGTTCTAATTTGCCTCCTATGCTAAAATATGATTTGTGTATATTTTGCCAGCAGGGGCTTGTTATGGCAGATCGTTCCTGTCACTATGCACGGTGAAAGTTTTGGCTACTTCAGAACAATGAACTTCTACTGAGGATTTGTAAGTAATCTGCAGGGATTCTTGCGGGCTGCTACTGTGCTAATCTTTACTATGGGGCCTTGCATGCAAATGCAAACTAATCAGTGTATAGAAATAGCCTGCATACAGTGAATCCAGGTCTTAGCTTATAAACACAATCTCCTGCTGAAATACTGCATACGGCACCAACACAGAATAAGTATTTGATGCAACCATCTGATTGTTGTTTGTTTTCTGTATGAACACAAGCTTATTCATAACACTGCAGCCTTAGTCGACATTAGCTGCCATGCTGATACCTGAATGTCAACTGGATGAGGCACTGGAGGGTAAAGATGGCTTGTCATTAATGTTGGCTTAGATGAGGTATACTGTGGCTGCAAATACAATTGCAAGTTTATATCCATTTGCAGGTAATTGATAACACAATGATGCCATTAGAGTTAATGTTGTAGAGGAAAAAAACAGTAAAGGGAAACAGACATTTTTATGACAACACTAAGGCAGCAGAGAAGAATGCAGGCACACATTCTGTGGATAATCTATGTGATGCAAAGCCTACCAGTTCAATGTTGAGGAGAGAAATCCTTGAGGATGCCCATGGGTTGTTTATTTTTGACTCAATTATCACCCCCGGGTTTAGCTCAAAGACAGACATTAAATAATTAATCTGCTCTTTGAATTCATTTCATTCTTTTTTTTCTCCATACAGTGCGATGCTCCTAGTCAGAAAATCTGAAAGGTGGCAGTAAATGCATCACACAATTTCTTTCAGGAGAAAAAAACAATATATTGATATCTAGACAAAATTAGCTCAAAGAAAAGGTTAACAAAAAAAGATCAGAGCGTCTTGCATTTGAATGAGATGAAAAACTAGTCACTGTGTCTAATATTGTACGGGGGAAAAAAACAGCTGATAATATTGTTATGCTGATAGCATACTGTTGGACATTAAGCCTGATGAGCAGGAAGGTGACACAGAGGATAAATGACAGAGTAATAGAGAATCATATCAAGGACTCTCAAGCAATCCCCGGTGGTGACCCGAGGCACACTAAAAGGCGACATGGCAAACACTTCAGAACACAACTCATGAGTCTGACAAAATTGGCATCTTCTCTGAGAGCTGGAAATTTGGCCACCGTGTATGAGTCATTCAATGTGTCGATTCTGGGCATGATGCTCTCTTCACATCTCAAACAAGTACAGGACACGGAGGAAACGGCAGCTCCCAAGCAATCCATCAAACTCCGCCACCCAAACAACCCTAACACAAGCTATATGAATGTATACCGTCTCCAAACTCTTCATTCCATACCAAACTGCTGTGTATGCATTGCTGTTTTTGGGCTGGGTTCGTGTGCCATTAATCCCACCCATTTATAAACGAGCGCCTAAATATACACAGTGCTTAATTAAAGTTGGGCATCCATTATTGAAGTGAATCCCAGTTTTATGGGATGAGGAGGTAATTAGTCCCTCTACACCTTAGTGCTCATTTCTGTTTCTCAGGGTTATAAATACCAGCCCTGCCTGCTTGTGAAGGGTATCCTTTAAATTACATCCTCTTGCTTTACAAAAGGTTAGGGGAAGTATTTCTGAAATTACGTGACATGATGTTTAAACACAATGGTTATTAAGATGTTCTTTATTCGGTGGAGGAGACCGAACTCAACGGTCATCTGATACAGACAACAACACAACAACCTTAGTTGTCGCAGACGGTGTGTGCTGATCAACCGCGAACCGACTTCTCAAGGTCAGCCTCAGCTCTGAGGAGACAAATAACCTCTCCTTGTAATCTTTGGAATGTCGCATAGGAATGACTTTGGGTAATAACAAATAATGACCCTACCTCCGCCATTGGAAAAAGAGGTATTGATTTCTTTCACTGACCAAAGCCGGAAATTATGAGCTTACAGTCGCTTTACGGGGATGGATTTGTCACTTTTTGCAGGGTGAAAAATATCTTTTTTTTTATGCTTGCTGATGGGTCCGAAGTCTCTCTCACAGGGTGTGGAAATGTATGCTAAATCTATTTTGTTCTAATAACTCAATATAAAATTTGTTGTCAGCTCATTAATAAAAATTGCTTAAAAATGCACATATTAAATAGCCATAATATGGTTGGGTTTAATTATTAAAGACTTAAACACAGGCTGAAAATCCACATCTTGATTGTTTCTGTGATTTGCTGATGTAAAAATGAGCGTTAAGATTTTTCAAAGTGACTTACCATAATGTTTCACTCATATTCGTACTGTCATTGATATTATTCAGCTGAGTATTGTCCAATGAAAGTGAAGCAGAATGGCAGCGGGTCAAAAGGCCAGACAGTAGATTGTCATTTGTCTACCCACTGTGCATTTACATCATGTTGAAAGTATCCTCTGCAGGATGACGCTAAGAATGATTTGACAGGATATTCAACGGCCTAATGAGGACTCTGTCTATCAGCATATTTCAAGATTTTCTTCACTATGAACTTTTCCTCTCTAACCTTTTAGTTCAGATGCTGATTTTGAACTTTGATAACAATAGAGTGCCTCATTATGAATGGTTATGAGCTGATCCATTAATAATTATATTGTAGATGAGAGGAGCACCGTGTGGGCTCATTGAGGTTAAGGGATAAAATGTAGCTTACACAGAACATTGTGAATTATCCTAGTTAGGGGCTGTCTTCATGTTCCTCATTATCAGGATAAAACCTTGTCCATACAATTGTCAAGGGATACGCCATGTGTGTACATGAAGAAAAAAACACAAACAAATCAGAGTACTCGCAATTATTTTACCATCTAAATTGTACATGACCCTGTTCTTATTTTTTACTGAAATTCTAAAAACTCATCATAATCAGTCATATAATTGTCAATAATTATAATATAACATAATATAATATAATCAATAATATTTTAACTTGCATTTATTGGATTTTAATGCTTAGTATAAGTATTAGGTTTTTAGTGTTTTGTACAGCACTTTGGTCCAATGTGGTTGTTAAAAACTGCTTTACAAATCAAGTTGGATTTGATTGGAATAATTATCTCATATCTAAATTTTTCATCATATTATTACAATGACACTAATTATAATCTGAAGTCCTTCATACCTTCAGGCTTAATAAAGTCAACATATGCTCATGCCACGCAAGAAAAGTGAGGACTTACAAACTTTCCAGACAGTGAAGGACAGTTGTGGAGGTACTAAGAGTTCAAGGTTTAGCCTTTTATTGTATAACTGGATGATTGAATTTCTTGGCAGGGGATTCATTAAAATGATAATTCTTATTTATGAAGCCCTTTAAAAAATTTAAATACTCTCCGTGTACTGCTTCCTATTAATTAACTTTTTTCCCTCTCATTTTCTTTCTTTCTCCTCTCTACTTCTTTCTTTACTTCCTACTGAACTTGACACACTAATAGGTTATGAATAATTCTGTTTCAGTTTAGACGGCAATTAGCCACAATGCCACAGGCCATTCTTCTTCTCTAGTGGAGTGGTGATTTAAGACCCAGTTGGGTTAGGGTGCTCCAACTTTCCCACAACCGCATCATTCAATTCTTCTCACCTAATGCTGGAACAAGAGACGGTTAACTGAGTAAATCCTTCCCCATTGATAATGTGTTACCGACGTCAAGGAAGGAGGGGTACGTCGAATGAGGCATGAGAGTGGTTTTAACCCAGAACAAAATAGAAGGTCAAGGGCTTATAGTTAAAAAGACAGAAATATCTGACTTATATGATAAAAGAACATATAAAACAATGGGCAGTTCTCAGAGCTATATAATGTGATAATGGAGTAATACTGTCACTCAGCGTTTCCTGCCAGAAAATCTTCACTGTTGTTAATTAGCCATAGGACCACATGGAGACGGCATGTCTTTGCTGCTGGAATTGATACATCAGAGGCAAGAAAAGCAGCTGTCGTTAAAGGGACATGAATGCCATAATTACAGCACAGACTGAACTAAAGGCAGAGACGCTCCTACGGTGAGTGGAGAAAATTCCATGGTAATTCCACAAATAATGGTAATAACGACCCATTTCAGTGTGTTTGAAGTATGAAGAATACACTCATGGAAAAACCAGACAGACAGATAAATAAATAGATAAACACACAGGCAGACTAAAGGTATTCGCCTGCAAAACTAGACAGCCTCGAGATATCTGACAAATTTCTATCAATGCTGAACATTTGCTGTTCGTGCCAAAAGCTCTTAAATTTTTTGTTGCATTGATTTTTGTCCGCACACCCACCGGATTAGGAATATTCAGTTCTTAGTTAAAGGAGGCAGCACTGTATCAACCTGAAAAATCAGCTCTTTGGTAATATCCACATTTAATTTAATTCAGTGTTGTTTTTGTTTTTTGTTTTCACAGTGTTGCTGAATGCAGCACAAATAGATGTTTTCAATTGATGCCATTGTGGAGGGATGATCGGAGGTGTAAAGAAATCAAATAATTTTAATGCATTGAGTCCTATTTCAAAATGACAAACATGAGAGACAAAGTGGAATACAGATGAGCTTATATTCAGTGTGGAAACAAAGAGAACATCCTGGTCTAATTGATGGTTCTTCAGCCAAACAGTAATGATTTACCTACACAGTTATTTCATCATATAAACACTTGCTCTATAAAGTGCCGCATATGAGTCAAATCCCATCCCACATTGTCCCCAAAACATGAAATACTGGTTTAAAGTGTACATTTATCTTGTATTGCCTATAATGGTGGCTACATACTGTGGTTGTGTTCCATTTTCATCAATTCATTATTGTGAGGATAATTATAATTAGGGTATTTGGTGCTCCCTCCATCACTTGGCGCCTGTATTGTATGATAATGGCAGCACTGTGGTCGCAGCCAATTTCTGAGAACAAGAAGGTAAACAAACAACGAAGGCCAAATCAATACATACAATTCGGAATGCCTTGTGCCTTGGAAAACTCTTCAACTGTTCTTGAGTCACAGGGTGAACAATATGGATTCTCAGCCCTTCAAAGTCAACTTGAGATGCTTTTCAATCACTTCGCCACATTTACACAAGTGCAGAGCAGAACATTGTGTGCTCCTGGCCAGTGCCGTGGAACAGACAACCCGAAAGCCCAAAGAACACACTGTGTGAGGACGTAATGAGGATTCTCAGATGCAGCGTTGGTAGTTCCCCTACGACACACTAAGGCTGAATCCCGATTCACCCCTTACCCCTACCCCTCTGTTTCGTGCGTTTACGTGAAGGGGTAGTGCCGTTCCGATTCTCAATTAGACAGAGGGGAGGGGCTAAGACGAAGGGCTGTATTCACCCTATTCACCGTGGTTACTGGGGTGGCGCCATCTTCTTTATTTTGCGCTAGAATTTACGGTGGTGCAGTGGAGTCATTGGCGAGCATATATATCAAGGGTCAAAAGAAGTGAGGTCAAATGACCAGTGTTATTTATGCAGTCCGTGGTTGCTACAATAATTGGAAGAAGAAATGTTTGTCTCTTCAACAAGAGTGTTTTACTCACAGGAAGAGAAGGGGTGGATGTTGTGGGCTTATATTGTGTTGTCTGAACCTCTTAGCACTCTTCAGTAAACTTCTTTATTGTTAGCCAAAAGTAGCTGCATTGTACTATCAGTTTTAAAGCATCCCCCCTCTGGCAACTTGCATCAAACTTGAAACCAAACACTTTTATGAGAGATCATGAGGGTTTTGTGTCCTGCCTGCAGGCCTGAACCGCATCCAGTATTTTCAGTCTTTGGTATACTGTCCAACCAACCGACTTTGAACAATTCCACCATGTCCCACCACATCCCTACTATGATGTTTTCTTGGCTTTAAAATGTAGATAAAACGTGATGGTACTCACACATAACCGTAAGAAAAACATTCCCTGAAGCCAGGACAACCTTCTCCCTCGTTGCCCGGTCGTAAATACCAACATGGCATTCATAAGGCCCGTTGTCTGAGATCCGTACTTCTGGGAGCCTGCAAATTAAAAGAAAAATTATGCAGGTTATTACACATCTGTTCATCTGAAGCAGTATTATTACATCATATCAGAGGAGGGAGTAAGTCACACATGAGCAGACAACACATAGGTTCTTAGTTTCTGTGAAGTTTCCGTAAAGCAAAACACGTAAAGTCATTGTTAAGGTCAAGCAAGTAACAAGTCAATTCATGCAAATGTCTGCAGGAAAAGTCGAGGCATCGATTATAAGCCTCTAAAATGAACAATGATGAAAAGTGGAGCTCTGAAAATTAAACACAGACCTATAGATCAAATTGGCTCCCAGGTGGAAACAAAGGTCGATGCTTCTGAGAGTTTCTTTAAACAAACAAATATTAAAGCTTAAAAAAACTGAACTGTGGATTAAAACATGAAAATGGTGAGGGGAAAATGAAATATTCTTACTTGGGGTCTATTTTCACACACAATGAACGCTTACTTTTCACCCTTACATTATGTTTGGATGATTTTACTTAGTATGGATCCCACTTTTGATTTGATTGATATACATTTCAGAATACAGTCATTTCACTTTCCTTTTTTTTTTTATCATGTTATACTTTTAGTTAGTTAATGTAGTTTTAGTTCGAGCACATAGAAGCATCGCAAAGATCACAAAGAACCATACAACATGGGCAAACAAAATTTTTCAGCCCTCCAAAAGGGGTGGGAAGTATTGTGGAAAAAATTCCAGTCCTCTAATATAATCAAGAAATGAAACAACCAGCGTCTTTCTAAAAGTTTTAATTTGTGGATCCACAGATACAAATCCCACAGAGACGACAAGCAGTCCAATGGGAGAGTACAAAAAACACAAGTAACAAGCTTCTGTCTTGTACGCTTCTGTTGAAGGAAAATACGAACAGAATGTTACCCTGAACTACAAGACGTAGTGAATCATACTCCTTTAAGACAGTCTGAGATAAGGCACTTTCCCATCTTCTAGAAGACAAAACATGGTGACCTTAGTCTAACGTGGCTTTCACTTTTCTCTAACCTAAGCTCAGCTATTCTTTAAATGTGACACAGACTATATGCAGAATATAGAATATGCAATAATGCTATTACAGAAAAAAATAGGACTTATAGAGTCCCATCCCTTTTTACAAACTGAAAATTAAATTAATTCAGCTTCCTTTGCTTTAACACACTTTTTAATATATATTTCTACAATAACACAAAGCATCCATACAAACCATTCACACATTTTTTCAGTCACCTCACATATAATCTGTTTTGCATAATCAACCTTTCTTAATTTAAATTATAACTTTTATATGTACTTTCATTATTTTTTTTACAAATGCAATCATTAATAAATATGATATATCCTAATCGTGATAGTCTACATTGATTCATGAATTAATTAATTACAAATAGGAAATACAGAATATCTTATTTTATGCATTCTTCCATAGCTAGATTTTCACTTATTCATATAATGTTCTATAGTTTGTTATTATACTGGATGTATACATCCTTTTAAATGCACAAATTGAAGCAGACATGTTAAAGTTTTGGTCCAAATTATTCCACAAGTGGACTCCTCTAACACAGATACACTGACTTTTTATGTTTGTTCTACTGTTAATTTTCTAAAAAATTTCAGTTCCCTTTAAATTGTAGAGACTTTCCCTCAGCTCAAACATCTCCTGTAGATTCATATTTTTACTGTCGTCCCAGCAGTGATCCCCTTCTACCACCACTGTCATACTTTGACGTCAAACAGTGGAAACATATTCCATCTATTGAAATGTTTTCAGTACCAATAAATGCTGTTAGTATTAATGATAAACTAGTATATTAATCCAATCCAACTTTATTTCTAAAGCACTTTAAAACAACCACAGTGGACCAAAGTGCTGTACAGAACACTAGAAACACAATACAAATTA
>JAQQZY010000023.1:5842216-5854753 GCA_030068375.1 Ostorhinchus rueppellii
ACTGTCACATTCACACCTATGAGCAATTTAGATTAGCCCATTAACCTATCAGTGCATGTCTTTGGATTGTGGGAGGAAACCGGAGTAGCCAAGAGAAAACCCATGCAGACACGGGGAGAACATGCAAACTCCACACAGAAAAGCAAAGTACAAACATAAATTCACTCAGACGCGATGAAAATGCAACACTCTAAGTTTTGGTTCACTTTTGCTCTGGACCAGAGTAGTTCGATTTGAGTTCTTAAGTGACCATTGGGGTCACAATGTGTACTTCGTTACACATGAATGATCATCATGTGACTCAACAGTGTAAGTTGGACTCTCATCAGTCCATACTGAGTCCAACATATGGGATTAGGAGTTGTGCAGGTACAGTGGTTGAACTCAACGAGTGTCTTATCTATATAAAGACATGATAAAAGCCACACACACACAAAATTTAAAAAAAAATTAAGTGCCATAATGCCACATCTGTTGACTGAACAACGGAACAGGGCCCTGGGTATGTTAGAAGTGCTCGGCAAGTGGCTCACTGTTTTGGGTGTGGCAGGTCCAGCATCACCAGACTGATACATCAACACCATGAAACAGGTTCTGTTAATGACCAACCATGTCCAGGACAAAGAGTGACAACTCCTCATCAGGATCGCCATATTGTCCTTCAGCATCTGTATGATCATTTTAGGACTGCTACTCAAACAGCTGCACTAAGACGCTTAGTCGAGTACATGAGGAGACGTCCTGCCGATGTGGATGTTCAAGGGGGTCAAACCGATACTAACTGTTCTGTTGAGTTTACTTTTAAATGTGCGTTCTATTCAGTCTTGTTGCGATTTTTTCATTTCCAACTTGTGCTCGTTATGTTTAATGCATCTGTTTATTATTGTGCTGCCCCCTGGTGGACACAGAGAATTCATTTTGGGTTCATGTGTTTTGTCCCTGCAGGGCTACCGTAGGTGTCATGGTGCTGAAGATGTCTTGTCAGTTCGGTCACAGTTAAAGACCAGCTACGTGGTTTTTGGCCCAAGAAAAATATCTGTCTGTAAGTACTGTTACATATTAAGATGTTGAGTCACTATACGTAGTCAATTAAGGCTTCTTGTGTTGCTTAATACTTTTACTTTGTGCATTAATGGAAGACGCTATTAGCGTTAGCATACATATAGGATTTTCCATTTACTTTAGCATCTTGCTAATCGCTATCAGTAACTGACGTTTTTTGTGTGATTTTGGAGCGGTAGCTGGAACCATAAGAACCACAAGAGTTAATGACATTCTTGTGGTTCAGACACGTTCTATACACGAAATCACCTGGCATTACAAAAATGTCTTCATTAAAATTGAGTTACAGTTAAACTGACTCTTTGCCAATATTGGCAATATAAGTGAATGTTGTGCATGATTTACATATGCATAGCAATGATAGGTTGTATTTTGATGTTCTACACGTTCTTTTGCTAAATTGTACATGATTGTAACATACATTTTGTTTTTGTATGTACAGTTTTACAGTCATCAAGTAATTAGAAAAAAAAAAAAAAAAAAGGTAATGTATGGTTTTACTTTGGCGGTTTTCACCAGAACTAAGCTCACAGAGGACAGGGGTATTTTTTTTTTTTTTTTTACCAGTTTTCGTTTGAAGAAGAAAATATAATCATATCTTAATCGTGCAAAGTGTGTTCTGGTTCAAGACTTCCCTCTGCTGTTGAGAGTTGGGTCTTTCCATGAAACTGGGTTCATTTTGGTATCTGACACTTTGCCAGCTTTTTAGACCCAATAATAAAAGATAAATTAAGACATATTTCCCCCCAGAACGTAACTAATGATGACCTCAGATACATTCCAAAAAAGTTATACTCTTTCTCTGAGCCATCCCAAAATTAATGATTTTTTAATAAAATATTGGGGCCAAAAATAGGACCAAAACTGAGATAGGAAATGCTACCTTGGGCTTTTATTTTGAAAACATGGTTAAATATGTTGATCCTAGTGGTTTTTCTATTCAAGACATGTGGGTTTTTCATGAATCTCAGTCTCATTCCAGGTTTGGTGTGGAATCCATTGTGTGCCGTGGTGTTACATGCAGAACCTGCCCAGTTAAGCACATAACTCATGAGTGATTTTGCAACCATTTAGGTGAAGCACTCTGCCTTGCAATTTTACTTCGATTTCCAAAATGTACCTGCGAGAGACTAAAATAAGATATAAAAAAATAATAGCGCTTAATTTTTGTGTCCTTGTTACTGTTACATGCAGATTTTTGTATTAAATATAATGTAAAATAATATAAAAATGTCTTGTATCTGAAGAATAGTTTGTGTTTTATCTTTTAAAATGGACCCCACGTGCTTCCAAACTTGCTTCATAACATTAGTCTACATTTGGTTTGAATTTTTAGCCCCATGTCCTGTTTTTAGGAATCAGTTTCATAGAAGCACCCAGTTTGGAATTGATTCAATACAGAACTAATATTTTTTTGTCCTGTCGTCCCAAAAATGATCAAGCTCTGCAGTTTTAAGAAGCATGCTGTCAATATTAAATTATCCATTGTTGCTAAGTAATATATATTCATTCAATATACATATAATCACAAATAATAAATGGAAAAACCTACAGAACTCTTATAAGAACGAGCATATTACATACATATTTCATTTTTAACCCATAAAGACCCAACACTACTTTTGAGGTACTTTCCAAAAAAAATGTCCTTCTATATTTAGCCTTTCTGAAGTGATTTATCACCATTTGCTGTAATATTATTTTTTTCACTTTGCTTTTTTTTTTTTTTTGGTATAAATCATGTATTTTCCTATAGTTAATTCACTGATCATGTAGATGTTCATAAAAACTCAGATTAAAGTTGAGTGTAATTACATCACAAATAGAGGAAACTGAAAAAAAAGTCGTTTTCAGCAAAAATTCCATTAACGGATCATTAAGCCAGTGTCTCCATCCACTGTCATTGACCCAACTCCATGGATTTTACTGGTGATCAATGTTATAGAAGATAACAGTGTTTCCATGGTAACTATGGAGCTTGTAAATGTCCAAATGAGTTATATCTAATACCATGAAAAATTAATAACTGTAGCTTTCAAAAATGATTTACACTTAATAATAAGTTTAGTGGTTCAGAAGTTATTAAACATGTTACAAGTAGGCGATTTTGGTTGATGGATATTTGGGTCTTTGGGTTAATTATTCCTCTAAAGTCTCACTCGTACATTCATATGTACATCCTTGGTGTTCAGTGCTTGTTTTGTTTTTAAAGAGTCCCCTTTTAAGGAAGGTGATGCAGTCTTTACTCTAACTACTCCGATTGTGTGTAGTGGAGGTCTTTGAAACATCAAGTGTCTGCCACTGCCAGACATGTCATTTGTCTTACAAGAACTCATCTATGTATTGGCACTTGACTAGAAAGTTACAGCTGCTTCCATTCTTTGACAGATTACGACTAATAGCTGTCACAGCCAGGCAAAACTAGACAATTTTGCAATGAAGTCAATATCAGTGTCACTTGTGAAAATGTCTATTAATGTGAAAGGCAGGCTTTGGAGAAGAAAAAAAGTCACCACTATTATGTTGTTAGTCTATTATGAAAAAATAATCACATAGTGCTCAGAGGAAAATATATCACAAAAGGAAAAAAGAAAATGCTAAAAATATAGTTTTCTCTGAAATGCTCAGAGTTTATAAAAGACACTGAATATTGAAGCATTCGTTTTTGGTTGTACAAGTGGATTTGTCAGACTGCTCGAGCTTTGTACAGAAGATTTACCATTCTCAGGTGGTAATGGAAGATTATAGTGAGTAAAAATTCAACGTTTTGTATTTCTTAGTAGTATTGAGCTTCTCTGTTGCACCATGAAAGTGGGACCATGACCGGTATGGGAGACTTTTTCCTTTCTACAAGTGAGACTCTGGCAGGAATCCACATTTCTCTCTGGGTGACTAACACAGGCTAAGCATTCAGATACAGATACAGATACAGGTCAGGTACATTCAACTGCTTCTCTTGCTGGTTCATTTGGAATCTTCACCACTTCAATGTGCTGCATGATACTTCCTTCCATTCTTCCATTTCTGTATGTACAGGTGCCCAAGTGTGGGGGTCTCTGTGCATGCATTTATGTTTCAACATCTGTGTGCATGTAAGTGTGTACAGCATTCCAATGCATCGTCTCCCAAAGGGATTGTAGCATTGTCCAAATAAATCATCCTCAGCTGGGCAGACGCACCACACATGAGGAAACGAAGGAAGGAAAAAAAAAACAAAAAACAGAAGGAATACAAAAAAGCAATGTAAATAAGCTGAATCAAGGAAAAGCAGCAGGGGAAAGACGCGACGAAAAAGGTAGTATGCTTAGAAACGGATGCGAAGTGTGAAGCAGTGCACTTTCAAATTAAGTCGGAGGTGCAATGTATGATCAGCATTTCCTTTGTGTTGCTGAACATTCAGACGGGGATATCTGCAGTACAAGGAGAGTCAAAACAGAGGCAGAAAGAAATGAGGAGATGGGCAGACGACTGGCTGCCATATTGTCGCGGCCTGTTGTCAAACAAGACAGTCCCCATGATGCCTGTAACATATAATCAAGTCAGCTGATTCCTCCCACTATTACTCTTATCTCTTGCTCTCTTTCAGCAAAGCCTGTTAATGCATGCACAGAGAGGTCACGTATACGTTGGATCATAAAGGCTCAGGAGGTGTTTGATGCAATGCACTACATACTTATCCTGTGATAATGCGTTTGTGTTGGGCGGCACTACCTGAGATTGAACCATCACTGCAGCTGGAAAAAGGCCTGGCCTGACCAGATGTTTGCTAAGTCTTTGACACTGAACTCTTTATCCTGAGCAGAGTTGCTGATTAGAATGTGCCAGTACCTCCTGTCCTCATGTAATAATGCACTGACCCTTGTGCCTGGTCACTCCAGTCTGGTCTGGTTTGACCAACAGCAGATGGTTGGAAGTGGAGTTATGCAGCACTGTGCAGACTACATCTCAGGGAGGTTGTTCGACAAGTAAATTTTACAATCCAGCAGTGTGAATGGAGAAAAAAAAAGAGGCAGAGGATGTATTACAACACAAGTGGAGTAGTCTCACATAGCCAGACCCATTCTTCACACTTCATTTTACTTCTTGGAATAGAGGAGGGGGAAAACTCTGGGGCTTGTTTGTATTTCTTTAAAGTAATCACAACCGTCTTGGGTGGCACTAATCCAAGGAGAGCAGCGACAGTGTCTTTTTCAGAGTGTCAAGGGGAAACTTTTTTTTAATTTATTTTTTTCCTTCATTTGCACATGGGGAAGGGAGCCCCAGCATTAAACTGCCTAAATCCCCACAAAGGAAAACACCACAAAGAATGAAGTCAGTCTGCCTTATAGCATGATCCAAAGCCTCATCAAAACCTGACATTTTCAGCATCTGGTTGCCAGTTTGGGGGATGCTGTTGTTTGACCTGGTGAGGGAGGCTTTGAATAATGCAAAGCACAGATAGTGAAAGGTATAGAGTTGTCAATGGCAGGCCTAATGAGTCAGACTAAAAGCAGAATCCTTTTTTAACCCATAAAGACCCAGTGCTACTTTTGTGCCAGTTCCCAAATAAAAATAACATTTTCTCTATTTCTATTTTTTTTTTTTTTTTACTGATTTATCACTTTTTTAAAAATATTATCCTCTGTATTCTACATTTTCTTGTTGTAAATCATGTATTTTCCTATATTTAATTCATGGATCATGTAGATCATGGGCGTCAAAGTCATTTTAGTTCAGGTGCCAAATTCAGCCAAATTTGGTCTGAAATGGGCCAGATCAGTAAAATAATAACATAATTGCATATAAATAATGTCAAATCCACACTTTTCTTACATGATGAAAATGTTTCCATCTATAAACTATCCTGTGAATAACATGAACAACGTAAAATTTCTGAAAAAAAATAAATGTAATTTTAACAATATTATGCCTCAGTTTATCATTTACACGTGCATTAGAAGTTACAGATCATAGTGAATCTACAAATACAGAAAACATTTAATAACAGGAAGAGTATCAGTCCTTTTCCTCTTCTTTTACGACAATTCAGGTTTTCTATAGTTTTTCAGAATATTTACATTTGTTATGAAATGACGGCTTTAGTGGAAAATTACATGAGAATGTTTAGACAGAAAAATTTGGAGTTGTGAGTATTTATTGGTCATTATGGTAATGTTTTACTGATTTGTATGTGGAACCTGAGGGAAATTTTTGTGAAGAACTTTAAGTGTAATTTTTGTATTTCATAAATTCATCTCATGGGCCGAATCGGAACCTTTGGCGGGTCGCATTTGGCCCATGGGCCACATGTTTGACACCTGTGCTGAAGATGTTGATGAAAATTCTGAGTAAATTCTACATTAATTGTATCAAAATAGAGAAAAATTAAGAAAAAGTGACTTTTTCAGCAAATGTATTGCTAACTGACTATAAAACAAGTATCTCCATCCACTGTCAGTGATCCAACTCCATGGGTTTTTCTGGTCAATCAACTTTATTAAAGATGAAGGTGTTTCCACGTTCACTACGGAGCCTCTGGGCATCCAAATGGGTCATATCTGATGGCCATGAAAAGATGACAAATTGTATTTTACACCAGTTATTTACATGGATTGATAGGGTTAGTAGATCAACAGGTATTAAACAGTTTATATCTGTAGATGGTTTGTGTTGCTGGTGGTTGTTTGGGTCTCTATGGGTTAAAATGAAAGAATTAAATTTTTTCAAGGCTCACCGGACAGTTGATTGGTACACAAGGTCTTCACGTCTGCGGTAGTCCTCCATGTGAGAGTAATTGGTATTAAACATAGCATCGTAGGTGAAGATTTTCTGCTTGATGGTACCTCCATCTGTGACCTGTAAAGCAAAAGGGGAAAAAAAGAGAGAGAGTGAACATTTATGAGAAGATTTCTGTAATGATAGATGGGCCAGGGCCAACCTTCTAACCTCCAGATCTTCTTCTACTCATAAACTGTTATCCCATGCCCCAGAGTGTAATGCTTCTCCCTGCAATTACCTCATTGATTCATTCACAGCCATGATAAGCTCATTCCTTATAATGTCTAAAAGCAAGGGCAGAAGGGACTGAAAACGTGCTGACATGATAACATCAACAAGACAATCTCTTAGGCAGCTGGCGGCATGTGTTCGTGCACATGGTTAAGTCTTAATAAAGACTGACACAGTACGGTGTTCTGTATGTGTCAAGCAGTCTGCCTTCTGCAGAGGTAATGGCTTGTGACGAGATACTGCAGAGGTACGGTGATAGGATATTCAAAACACTGGTCTCATCTTTTTTTTTTCTGGGTATGGTAAATGATGGAGTAGTTCTTTCCTTTCTAATATTCACAGGAGTGTTAAAGTCACTTAGCATTTGAATGACTGTGATTTCTTCTCTCCTCAGAAGCCACAGACAGCCATAAAGGAAAAGGGGTGACAGGATTTTAATGGAGCCACTAATACTGCTTTGAAGAAGGAAATTGTTGGTGGGTCGGGAATCTCTCTCCTATTTGCCAGTGAAGATGTTATCATTCTGATCCGGTCCAATCCCCTCAGTGAGGTAAACAACGTTAAAGCATTTCATGATTAGTCTGTATAATGTATAATGTACATATGCGCTTGTGAAGAGACAAAGCTAAATTGCATTTATAAGGGCAAACAATTGTTCTCTGTGAATGTGGAGTTGCTCATATAACCTTTTGCCTCTAGAGAAAGCACACTGCCTCAGGCTTAGTTCGCTAAGTGGTTCTGCACGGGGAGTTGACAACACCGAAACCAAAAGAAAAAGTGTAGAAATAAATTACGTTTTCACCTGTGACCAATAAAAAAAAGACATTCTCATGTATCTTTTTTCTGAAATTTTAAATATTAAAGGTCAACACGGTAGCCTGTGAAACTTCCTTCGAGCAGTCCTCCTTTTTGAGCATGTGTTTCTTAAATTTTGTATTACCATTTGGGCAGGAAAAAAAAAAGTTTTCACATCCTTGTCAAGGACCTGAGAGTATTATGGCCATCTGCTCCTTTTTAATATCAGCTCAGGGGTGTAGACACCAAGCACTGATATGGCTTCATTCTGAGCTGCAGAACGAGGGAAGGCAACAGGAAAAGGTCAGCCACTAAAAGCAAAGCCATGTTTGAAAATTGTACTTTCCAACCAGCCAGACTTGTGCCACACTGTAGTTACAATAATGGACCTTTTAGAGACATCACCATAGGGAGTCAAGAGACCTGTCTAACTGACAAGGCTGTAAAACACCTTATGTGAAAACAGGCTGTCAGAGTTTAAAAAGAATACCGTCCCTTTATTTTTGATATATGACACCTGTGTAGCCAAGCTGAAAGGTAGCACTTTTTTACTGGATTAATAATGAGATGTCTGCGAGACATAAAGTGATACACGTTCCATATTAGTACAGTATGAGGCAAGCATTCATAAAGATAAATTATGCAGCAAAACTGTCAATGAAATTCTAATGGTTCATTTCCAGTTACTTGCCTCTATCTCTCTCAACACAGGCAGAGTGCTTGGCTAAGCACCTACTGAATCAAATCAAACCTATTTTCATTCTACAAAAGTACTTCTCTCATCTCTGTTAGTAGTTTCCAAAAACATATCTGGCTATCTCCTTGTCAGTTGTAGAATAATTTCCTCCCATAAAACAACTGAAGTCGGTTCTGTCATTTTTACTCAATCAACAGTCTTTCACAATAACATTCACTCAAAGTCAAATTTAGCTTTAGTTTTGCATAATCTAGATATAATGCCAACTTCAAACTTTGCTGAACCATTCCAGGATGTGCGGGTGGTTTTTATTACTGATTAAATGCAAAACCAAAAATGACACTGAATAAGAACTTTTCAGGAAAACAGAAATCAGTAGTCACATTTATTAAAGGGTTCATATTTATTAAACCCACTCTTTTTAGTCTTTGGTTCATTTATTTGTGTATTTGGACTCTAATAGTTCATACGCTTTGAATTTGAAAGCTATCTTCATATTCATTTGGGCAAAAATTGAGTAGATTTCTACAAACTGTTTGAATTCCTGCTTAATTTGTTACGTTTCATAACTCGTTACGTCTCAACATTTGCACATATAAGGTCCAGACTTCTGATGAACATTTCTCCGAGTACGCTATTGTGATGTTCTCTTAGTAAAAGCAAGCAAAGGGAGCCCTCTATTGGTCAGAATAAGTTACAGTAACGCATAGTTTGTACTTTCAGTGTTCCCGTAGCCAGCTCAGACATAAGGAGCTAACAGACGCGGTCTTCTCACTCTGTTTGTATGGCCCGGAAAAAGTTTGCCTGAGAGTGTTTTGTGAGTTCAGTTGTTGTACGAATCAATAGTGAAAACATCTCTGAAGGGAATTGGTTGATGGATAAAAGACGTTATTCTGTAAATGTTAATCGTTACCGCGTCTACGGATTTTCCTATTTACGTTAGCATTGACCTAGTGATTTATTTCCTGTTCATTTCAATGTGTAATGGCATGTGAATGTATTAAGGCAATGTACATAACTGAGACATATTCTCCATGTATGTTTGCAGTTTTACAGTGAGTGTCCACTAAAGATTTGGAGAAAAGTTATAGCGTCCGGCTTTTCTTGGGAAACTTGTTTATCTGCCGAGCTACTCGCTAAACACACACACAAGCAGGGGCAGAATAACCATAACTGTTTATTGGAAGCAGCAGTTGTAGTCCAAACTGAAAATATGTCCAAAGTTTGAGCCAATTACCTAAAATGTTCAGTTGTTGGCTGTATTAACAAACACGAGTGGAGGATGGACATAACAATGCACATTTACAAAATGGAGAAAATAACTGCACTGGTTCATCATAGACTAGAAATTTTTGCTTCATATTGGGAAAAATGGGTTCACTTTAAGATAATCCAGAGGCCTGATTTTAATTATGCAAACTAATATTTGTTGCAACATGATTACTCCCAAATGTTCACTGGTCCAGATGTTTTTTTATTCTTCTTCTATGTCAATGGAAAATTATAAAATGCAATAAATAAATAAATAATAATAATTAAAAAAACACAGTTGGTTGATTGATTGGGATAGAAAGTGCTGTCAATAACCTGGAGGGGGTGGAGCTTGAAGTGGCTCATGTGCATTTAAAGGGCCAGAGCTCCAAACCACCTTTCTGGTGTCATTACTCAGAAATAGGGTTGAAGTTGGACCTGTGGAGTTGAATGAATGAAGAATTCAGACCCAATCATAGCATTTTCAGTTTATATAGACCACAGGGAAATGTTTTAAAATGTATTATTCCATTTAAAAAAGCAAAATGTCACTCCTTTAATCCATTTAAACAGACTGACTATGAAGGACAAGAATTAACCTCACCGCACACTTAGCTCGACCATTTCAATAACATACATCATTCTTTTTTTTTCTGAGTAAGGTTATATTTAGTGGCCAAAAGATGACTAAAAATATTGGTACTTCTAAAAATAAATGAAATTTGGCATTGCAGGATCCTAATACAAGTGCTCCTGCTTTTAAAAACATTAGGCTGGAAAGAAACAAGTAAGTAATAATGACATCCTTCTGTATCTGCCATTATGGAGTTTTACACTGTACCCTTCAAGACGAAAGCCTCTATACTAAATTACTTGCAACACTGAAGAATATTTGAAAAATGTGTGTAGACCTCGAATAACCCTCGAATGGCTTATCACCACAAATGCAACACAGTTATAAGAATTTCCGGCCAACATTTGTACAATATGACAATTGAGTAAAGTAATGCAGTTCTTTCAATAAAAAACAAATCTGTAAAAATAAAGAAATAAGATTACTGTATGTTTTCTTTATCTCCTCTCTGGAGGCTTGAACATATTTATCCACTGTGAGTTAATATCTCTAAATACCTTCAGCAATTATACTAATAACCAAGATCAATGGAGTTTTAATGGTTTGTTTAGAAATGTATGTATGGACTCAAAGTTGAACTGAAATGTTAGATATTAAGCTATTTACTCTAAAACAGGGTTCTCCCCAGACCATGGAACAGCGGCGCTGCTCCAGTATACTGCTAGCTTAGTGCCGCTATACTCATTTTCAAATTTAGGGTGTTTTTTTTTTTTTTTTTTTCTGTTTTCCCCTGATAATTTTTCTAAAATCTACTGAAATCCGTCGGGTTTCCAGGCACGCGCTCTATTTTCCTGCGCCATGATGTTTTTCCTTTGAAATCTTGCGGAGTTGCATCTATCGTGAGGAGACTTTTTTCCCATTGGTTGGATATGATGTAATTTATTAAATTAAGCACTCTTATTGGTCGGGATCTGACCACATGTAAACTCATTTCCTGTTTACATCCAGATGACATGCACCATAACAAAACGCAAGCGTTATACGAAGCCTGATGAACGATCTCCGCATTTCTTGTTGCGTCCTTGGCGGTGACCATGGCCTGTGTAGCCGAGGAGGAGTGGCCAGAAACACGACTGTGTGACCACGAATAAACCTTGTCCATAACATTATCAAAGTCTAAAATCAGTTTGTAATTTCTTCTGCTCTCTACAAGGTTGTGAATGGATTAACCGCTGATATATGAGAAAATATGGACAGTATGTTTGGCCATTTAAATTGGAGGCATCTTATATGATTTACATCTCCATAACTGATGCTAGTATCTGTGATGGGCTGCACCACACATCTGATGCCTAAAATGGAGTTATTAGGTAACCCTAATATTTTGCACTTTGATGCACATGTTTTTTGCCTTGTGCACTGCAGCTAACTTTGGATGTTTCATCCTTAGGCAACATTGCACTGACACATCCCTTTAATTCTGGCCTGAAAACTTCACCTTGTTAACAGCTTGAAGAAATGTGTTATCTGCTTCTTAACATAGCTAATGCAAAAACAACAAAAAAAGCATCAGTATTTGGTTAAATTCTCTAACTAAACATAACACTAAGCCAGTTTACATATTTAAAGCACAGTTCTCCAGTGGAGTTTTGCAAAAGCACTTACATTAGCTCCTCTGAGTATTGTATAGCTGTAATTACACTTGGAGATAAATTTCTGAGTTACTTTTAACAAGGTTAGCTGAAGGTAGTTCATCATATGTGTGTTGCTCAAGTCTGAAGTGGCACAGGTCTTTATAGGACATACCCCACCCACTGAATGTGGTTGAGCATTCTAGTTTTCAGTACTTAATTTTCTAAGCACTGACCTAGAATCTATAACCATCTATGAGATTTAAATGAGACCCTTTTGTCATATTATTGTCATCATCATTATTATTAGGGCTGCACGATATCGGCAAACGTTGCGATATGGATGCACAGCAGTGAAATAACAATAATATTATGATATTTCTTGTTCACCTAAATGAATACCAATTTGAGCTCAGAAAAGTGTTCCTTAATGTTCAAATGAGCCAACTGTTTGTATGCTGACAGTTATTTAGAATTTCAGACCAAATACTGAACTACTACAATCAGTTCCACAGTTGTGTCCATAAACCTGCTGATGC
>JAQQZY010000023.1:5860640-5870949 GCA_030068375.1 Ostorhinchus rueppellii
ATTTGTACCGGACCTGGCTGAGGCTCTATGGAGCGTGCCTAGACCAACGATTCAGGCAAAAAATATTTTTTGCCACTGGAGGCGGGCTAGTTTACTAGGCTAGGTCAGACCAGTAAAATGTTATCATAATTACCTATAAATAATGAAAACAGATATTTTTTTCTTTGTTTTAGTTTTTTTTAAAGTAAAATTACACAAAAATGTTTACATTTACAGACTTGCCTTTTATGTAAAAAAAAAAAAAAAAAAAAAAAAGTGAATACCCTGAAGTCTCTTAATAGAAGTATGTGGAATTTTAATAATATTCTGCCTGTTATTTCATATTTTGTGTATTTGTAGATCCACTATGATCTGTATGTTATAATGAACAAGTATAAATGATAAACTAAGGCATAATATTCTTAACATTACACTTATTTTACTTAAGAATTTTCAGGTTGTTGATATTTGTTCATGTGATAATATTTTAGTAATATTACTATATATTAATATATTATATAATATGATGTTATAGAATCCTTTAAAATAATTAATAGATCCAGATGGTGATCAACCCCAAAATGTAATAATTTCTTCCATATCCCATTTACAACACTTCCTGAAAATTTCATCCAAATCTGCCCAGAATTTTTCAAGTTATTTTGAACACAAACAAACAAACAAACAGATAAACAATGGCAAAACCATAACTTCCTTGGCGGAGGTCATAAAACAAACATAACATAATCTAACTGCATGAAAACAGGTATAAGAACCTGGAAGTGAGCTGAGCATTAAATCATTACACACTTTACAGGCACGGAGGTACCAAACAGAATTACATAACTTCAGCAATTAGTGGCGTGTTATGTAATGCATTGACTTGAACTATATCAGAGAGTTCCATCAAGGACGACCAGGTAATGAGATGCAGCACTGAGGGAAGAACATCATTGTGGGCACTTGTCCTTAATCTGTTTGATCAGTGTGCATTAAGTGACTTCACATTCACGCCTTCGTCTGACAGTGTCTTTATCAGACAGATGGCTCTGAGAGGTTTGGAAGGGACTGTAGGACACAAAGACGGAGCAAATAGAAACTACGGTTGCAAAAAAAATGTAATGGGACACATCTTTTTTTCTTATTATATCATCTTTGGGGCCACTGATACTGGGCTGTGCTAATGAATGAATTGTGTATTTTATAATGGATAATATAATCTACCTTAGCCAGGGGATGGACATAGTAGTAATAATGTTATAATTTTGTGTAGAGTTACAGCTGTTTTAGCCTTTTCATGCATGGTGGTCAATACAGTGGACAGTTGTTCTACACCTGTTTTCTTGTACATTCATGAACTTTGTTGTTTTAGTTTCATATCAGCTAACACATTGGACATTCATACATCATCACAAACACTAAAACTGATAACATTACTGCAATTTTGCTGTTCTTGATAAACCTGATCTAACATGTTTGAGTGTAAATCAATTGCTTGTTATTGCTATTAGACTGTAATTAACAACAAAAATATGTTGTTGTTGTTGTTGTTGTTGTTGTTTTTTTCAAATTATGACCATGAAGTGAGTAATGACTAGTATTAGAGTATGTTCAAATGTGAGAAAACAGATAGCTGCATTAACATTTTTTTTAATTTCATAATTTTCACACATTCTATCAGAAAATGCATGTTTCTTTGCTTCAAAAGTTAGACACGTGGTGTTCAGTTTAATGAACATTTTTGCAATTCCATGAAACATGGCTTCATTTAAAAATGTGGACCGTTTTTTTTTTTTTTTAGTCCCTAAAGGGGACTAAAATTGCTCAGGAAAAAAATCTTGATTAAAGCAATAAGACAACCAAACATGAAATTAAGTCAGTCTCGGTCTCCACCAGAGTTAAAACAGGGGAAAAAAAACAACAACAAAAAAGAACAGTTAAAATCCGTCCAGGCATTGTCCTGCTTTGGGAGCAGTGCTTTTAGCTTTAGCTTAGCACAGTTGCTGTAAACCAAGGGTGTCAGTTAGCATGTCTTCCAAAAAAAGTGACCGAGACGTCTACATTTTTTCTAAATATATCTTAGGAGCCGTGTGTTCAGAAGGAGTACAAATCATAATGCAAAATGGAATGAGGCTATTACCTGGGCAGATTTTTACTTGGAATTATATTATAGAGAATCTGCCAGGACTCACCAGATCCACCATAGTTTTTGTTTGTTTTTTTTTAATCTGCAGAACTATAGAGCATCTGTCTTGCGTTATTTTTACATCAAACCACTTTCCTTTGACCTGGCATGACGGCACTGAGCTGCTTATGATGATCATTTAGCTCTATCTAGTAGAGGAAAGTACAAACACTACCTTGGTGGAGGTCTGTGCTCTCCAAGTGCTTTTCTAGTTTTAGGATATTTTATGTATAAATATGTTTATTTTATTTTATACATATAGAGAATTTACAGAGCAGCTGGATCCATATTTGGACACATTTAACTTTATCTATGCCTTATTTAACATTCAGTAAAGTATATTTATTTTATTTGATTTAATGCTTTATACATTGTAAAACAGCTGTAAAGTACATATTTGGAGCCAAAATGTATTTTCAATGTGAATGTTTTGAATAAAGAACCAATAACAAAGTGTTTTTTGAGAGAGAGAGAAATGCTGAATAAATGCATTTTGAAAAATTAATCGTTTGAATAAGTGTGATTTCAATATTGACCAAAAATAATCGTGATATTGATTTTTTTTTTTTTTTTTTCCCCCCCATTATCGAGCAGCCCTAGTTGTAAGTGATTAAGCACTAACAGTCTGGGGACTGGAATCAAGGGATAGGTCTGTATAAGTGTTGGCTTCTTCCTACTCCCTTTCAGGCACAACAATTGGTTTTTAGTCTAGTATTCTATTTTTTTTGTTTGTTTGTATTTTGTTTCATTATTATTATTATTATTTCCCTATGTTTTGTATTATGTTTGTGTCTGAAATAAAGTAAAAGAAAGAAAGTCTTACTAGCTGTCATTTTTCAGTTGATATATTTTACCAAATAACTCCTGCTGAACAGAAATAGTGAATCTATCAACACCAAACATCTTCCATCTTTTATTTTGTTTCTGTAAATTCCTTCTTCTAACCATCAGCAAAGTCTCATTTCACAGCTACTTTAAAGTTGAGGTGGGGACGATTCTGAGAGACAAATCACAGACGTAAATACTGTCCTTATGCTCTGATAGAATCCACAGAGCATCCAATCAACTCCTACCCCTTCCTAACCTTATTATCGAGGGACATGTTGAGGGACACGTGGGGTCCAGTCCAGATTTATAGAATCTAATTGAATCACAACTGCCTTGGGTTGTGTCATAATTATAACAATATTCTATTTTACTTGCTTTCGGTTCCATTCATTCCATTTCTAAACCTATCCTCTGTCTCCAAGAGCTGCAGTTTTCTGTGGCTGATTCATTGTTTTGTGGAGCTGACCTCCGGGCAACTGTGGCCTTGTTTCATGGAAAACCACAATGTTCTTTATCACTGTATTACTTTATTACTGTGTTGCTTGATCACAGAAACACAAAAATAGAATAAATGAGGATGACTGCACACTGCACTGATAATGTCTTGAGTCAAATTCTGAGACACTTGTGAGTGTGAAATGCAGAACTTCTGAGTGGAACTCGTCAGCGGATATCAGTAACTCTAGCACTAGTGATCAGCTAATACACACAGTGTGAAATGTTCCTCGGCATCTTCGGCAACTGTTGCACGTCATTATTAGTCAACAGGAGCAACAATGCTGCAGTTCCTCTTCAGTGATCAGCTATGCAATCTCAAAATAATATGCAACAAACACTGTGACTATACCAGCCTGTTTAAGAGGCAGAGAATTTTTTCCCTCCCTTTCCATTATTATCTAACTAATGACTGTACCTATGTTCAACAACTTTTCCCCTATTTTCTTCTTTATATCACAGATGGGTTTTCACTCACAAGGATACACGAGTTGGAAAACAGATGGTCTTAAAAGACATCATGGCCACTGTGGACATAACGAGTCTGCATACGCTTGCAGCTTCACAGGTCCCCCTCCCCACCCCCACCCCTTATCTTTTTTTATTTATTTATTTATTTTTTATTCCTCATCCTCCAGATTACTGGAGCCACCATCTGCATGTGCTGGTTGATGGATATATGGGGAATGTTATTCAAAGCATAAATCATAAGGCTGGCCGTGAGCATGCAAGAGAATGCTGAATTTGGCAGAATGCTAAAATAGACAAAAGCTTTTTTGTTTTCTTCATAAATTTCATGAGTGAGTTCATTATGATAAAGCATGCTCTGTCTTTATTCCATAAGAAAATTTATCACTTGAACAATTCCCTGACAGAAATTGGTTGGAAGCAGAAATTCACATAGGGATTACTGTGCATGAAAATTTTTAAAAGGTTAAAACAACATTCCAGGGAATGATGGATACCATCGACAAAAAAACAGCAAATTCTAACATTTAATGTCAGCATCGACTGCTCTGTGAAGAAGCGTTTTGCTGCACCTGTGAGTTTTGATTTATTCATCTTACAAATATAGCGTGAAGAAGTTGAGAAATTAATGTACAGATACGAGCCAAACATTTTATTTTACATGCAAATCCTCAGAATGTGCTTTCAAGTTGGGTCAAAGCATTTATCTGTCTGTAGAGTGTTCATAAGGCTAATTTCATGCTTAAATACAAATTTGTAATCCCTAATGTGGCATGGGCCCTTTTTCCATTTTTAATAAGACATGCTCGAGTTAAATAGAGGAAGCAGACAGCAGCTCATATTATTTACTCCTAATGCTTGTTTCCAGGGTGACATTGTCTCCTCATTCAACTGAGCTAAGTACTGAGGAACAAAAATTCTAATTTAATATTTAATGCTTCTATTATTCACATCCACTAATCTCATGTTTCACCGCTTTATCATTTAGTCTTGATGTCTGCACACCACAGAGTTGATCTGACATCAGCATGATACCTTTGTTGTACTTAGTAGCTAAATCCATATCATATCACTGAACGCCACGAAAGACAACTTTAATTAAGCACCGAAACACTTTTAATATTTGCGCGCATAAAATTTATTTCGAGACATCTGTTTCAGTGCCTCCAGTGACTCATATTGATTTATGATATTTCAAAAGATGTAATTAAAAAAAACATTCTTCATTTACTCTCTGATTTGCCTTTTGCTATCCTTAAGCTTCCTAGTTCATGTCATATTTAGTAGAGGAGAAAAACATCTCTTTCAACATGTGCTTGGAGATAACCTTCAGTATAGTTAACCTTCACTGTGCAAAAAGAGATTTCAACCTGAGCCAAATTCACAGCCAAGCAGCACATTTATACCTTTCGTAAGAACCTATAAAATCTCTTGAAAATGTACTTAATTACCTTACGTCATGGTGAGACACTTATGTCAATATGAAATACTGCTGCATTTTACTTAGTCGAAGGATGTCAATAGGGAATGGTAAATGGTAAACATATCCTGCAATGCAAAACAACAGCATGCTGATTGAAGGAAATGAAATCCAATCGTAACATTACCTAAAGGTAAACAACAGGTCAAAAGAGAGATTAGTGCGGGAAATTATGTATAATGTGTTTATTGGCAGGGACACCGTGCACTCACAGCAGAAGCCAATTATTTCTTAAAATGCTATAAATGAATCTTTGGTATATCAACATGTTACTGAACACAAACACATCCTCGCATGCATACCACCGTACGCACAGATACACACTGGGTCCTGGGATAAATCACCCACAAGCCATTTAAATTAACAGTTATTGCCCATATCAAAATATTATTAGCAGTAATAATTATCATATAAAATCATTCCCCTGTGGGAATGTTGACACCAGCTCTGTTGATATAATATAGGGACTCCAGTGTGATAAGAGTTTGTTTTCTGAATCAGCACATTGGTTCTGCTTTTCCCTAGTGACCCATAGCTCCCCAATGCAGGCTGTGACAGTATATTCTTAGTTTGCACCAAATATGCAGAGGTATAACTGTAGCTTTTCCACAGCCTGAAGCCCACACAGGGCTTTGTGAAACATATCTGATAGAGCTAAAACCAGGCCACATTAATGCTTCCTTCCTATTGGGCGAGATGGACAAAAACACCTTTCGGAGTATCAGCTCGTGAAATAACCTGGCACACGATGTGGGGTACTCAGTTCATGATAAAAGCATGGGAAATGATGCCCCCGGGTGCCAGAAGTGGATGTCATTGCCTTGCATCATTCTTTAAGACTGAGATGGACACAGAAGCCTCACCCTGTGTGCTCTTCAGTGCAAGGTGTCTGGACAGAACAACTAATCAGACACGACTTGGGAGACTAGCTGCATATTTGATCTCTGTCCTTTTCCTCCTAGGCACATTGCCATTGCAATAAGCCATCAGCTGGCCTAATGACAAGCACAAGATACATCTCAGCTCACCAGTGCTCTACAAAGCACTTTGTACGGAGGAGTATCCTTCAAAAGCTGACTCCCTCCAAGCTTTTGTACCCACTGCCCACTCCTATGATAAGTGAAATCTGCAGTCCAAGGAGGTGCATTCATTAGCCCAGTTCTTCTGAAAAGAAACCAGTCTTTAGAGTCACCAAAGACAATGGTTTCCAATTAGAGTAAAGAAGCCTGGGAAAAACATTGTGAGCATGTCAAGGCATAAATGTTTACTCGCTTGTAGCAATGAAACAAGAAACCACAGCCTTGCCACACAAAAGGGAAAAGAGCGCTAGTGCCAATGAGACCTTATTATCTGAGGGGACTAAAGCAATATAAAGTGTTTTTAAAGAAGGCCTTGGTCAACCGGCAAGGGCTGAGGGATTTGAAGGCATTGTGATGAAGCAGCAGTGGCTAATGAAGCAGCAGACAATAATAACATGACAAAGAAGGAGGCGGGTGCAAGAGAAAAGAATCTGTCTCTTCTTTTTTCCCTCTCCGTCTTCCACAAATCTCCTCTCATTATTTTGTTTCCTTGTGTTGTGCACATTGCTTCAAGTCTGCTGCAAGCAAGAGCTGTCAAACACATGTGAGAAAAAAGCTATTGTTTCCTTACTGAGAGAGGCTTTGGGAAAATATCTTAGTGTACAGTGAAATCACAGACTCTTGCTCCAAAAAAGAGAACAGGGTGAAACAAAACTAAGACATATTTTCCTCTTATCACACAGGGGTCAGGAGCTGTGGCCATACAAATGCAAGAGATGTAGCACTATACTTCTTTTCTGGCAGAGCTAATTGTGCCATGGGGATAGCTGGAGTGCTCTATTCAGATATGAAGTGGCTTACAGAGAATTTCTGGAACATTTCACTGACTTTACTCCAGCTTTTAACACCACAGTGCCATCCAGACTTGTCATGAAACTCAGAGACCTGCACATTAGATCCTCCCTGTGCAGCTGGATCCTGGACTTCCTGACAGGCAGACCACAGGTGGTGCGGTGCCAGCTCTTCCACACTCCATGCTGTTGCCCCCAGGGATGTGTGTTCATCCTGTGTGCTCATTCCCCTGTTGTTTTTCCCCATTCAACCACGAATGCACGCCCACGCACAGCTCCAACACTATCATCAAGTTCGCTGACGACGACGCAATCATCAGCCACGTCGCAGTCAGAGACGACTTTGCTTACAGAGATGAGGTGAGAGACCTGACATCGTAGTGTCAGGACAACAACCTCCTGCTCAACGTCAGCAAGACTGAAGAGCTGATTGCGAGCTATGTAAAGCTCCAGGGAGAGGGCCATGTCCCCATTAACATTGAATTAACATAATTGAGGACCTGAGGTGGTCATGAAGGCAGCAGAACAGTTGTTCTTGCTCCTCTGTTGGCCGAGGATGTTTGACATGTACTCCAGGATCCTTACCAGCATCACAGAGTATCCTGACTGGTGGCAAAACCGGCTGGTAGTGCCCTCAACTGCAAACCTCTGCAGAGTCACATCAGATCAGTACAAAGCTTCACTGGGACTGAGCTGCCAGCCATCCAAGACCTCTCCAGGCTCCACACAGTGGATCCTCTATGACCAAAGTCATCTTGCCTGAAGACTTTTCAAGCCCCTGCATCTGTCAGACAGTAAAGCAGCATCAAGCCCTGAACCAGCAGGTCTAAAGAGAACTTATACCTGCAAGTCATCAGAATACTGAGGTGTCAACATTAACACACGCACACATATACATATACGTATCATATACGCACATTACAGAAATACTAAGATATATTCACAGCCGTATGGTTGGGCTGTTATTATTCTGAAGAAAAACAACTAGTGTTTGTACAGCAGACTTTTCTTAAGCTCTTAAATGCCTTTAATTGTATTTATTTTACTTAATATGTAAAGCCAGGCTGCCTCTGATGCCCAGAACTGCAAACTAAACATAACATGTGCACACTTGAGAACCCTCAATCTGAATTATTAGGTGGAAAACTGCCACCCTGTGGCCTGACCTATCAGTGCATGCCAAAATTTTGCACATACAGACAGACGGACAGGTGGACGGATGAATAAATCCCTGAATGTGTTTCCTTTAAAACACAGGTATCAAACATACACCCACAGGCTAAACTGGCCCATCAGTGGTTTCCAATCCAGCCCACAGGATGAATTTGTGAAATGCAAAAATTACACTGAAGATTTTAACAATCAAGGATGTGAAAATCATTTTAGTTGAGATTCCACATACAGACCAATTCAACCCCAAAATACTATCATAATAACCTATAAATAAGGACAACCCAAAGTAAAATGACATGAAAGTATTTACATTTATTAACTATTCGTCCATGAAAAATGTGAATAACCTGAACAAATATGAACAGCCTGCAATGTCTCGAGAGAAGTACGTGGAAATGTAATATTCTGCCAGTTATTAAATCTTTTGTGCATTTGTAGATCCACTATGATCTGTAAGTTGTGATATAAATGGTGAACTGGATTTTTACAGTAACTTTGTAAGATGTAATTATTTCCATTTTGGGATTTTACTTTTTTTAGTGTTATTATTTTACTGGCCTGGCCCACTGGAGATGGGATTGGGATGAATGTGGCCCCTGAACTAATATAAGTTTGACACCCCTGTTAAAAAAAAAAAAAAGAAAACCACAAAAACTGCTGCTGGACTTCATGAATTACCTATGAAGGAAACACCTTGAATCCCTGCTCATTTTTCTAAACGGCCATGTGGCTGAAAAAGCACCAATGTAGTTCAAAGCATTAGATTAAAGAGGCAAAAAGAGAAGCCGGTCTTTCAACACCATCCTTTTTTCTAGCATTATAGATTTTTGACCTTTGTCAGTAGAAGGCTGTTTTGTTATGTTGCAAAGCTAAAAACAAAGAGAATAAATGTCCCCCTATAGTGTGGGTATCTGTAATAGAGCCACTATACTTTTTTTTTTTTTTTTTTTTTTGCCAGCGTCAAAAGCATTTAGGCTTGATGGAAAAATCTGAAACAAAAAGGACAACAGTGTGTGAAACTGCCCACACAAGCTCCCAGTTTCAGTGAGCTGCTATTTGACTGAATATTCTTCATATGCATATTATGAACCAGGGAGATGAGCTTGACATGTTAACACTTTTTCAAAGCACACAAATGTTTCAATCAAATGCGAGGCAGCCGAGGAGTCTTGCGGGAGGGTTGAGTCTGCATTTAAGCCACACTGATGGATCCAATCAGATGTTTTTATCTTTTAAAATGTGTCTCAGTGGAGATGTTTGCAAAAGACTGCTGGCATCAGAGCACTATCAATGCATCACAGCTGCTTTACAATTCAGTTTATCTCTCTTTCACTGTTCTCAACTCAATTTATCAGGGAGTTCATTTGAGCTGTACATTTGGTGCATGTTTTCTGATACTGGGAGAAAACGCCTCGCCTCTGAGATATCTAAGGAGCTTTCAAAAGATGCATAAAGAAACCCTGCGACAGATTTATCTAATGCCATAAATTCCAACAGATTTTTATGTATCCCTACCTTTTATGTGCCCATTTGAACGGTGTAATTGAACCAGTAAACAACACGACATTTTAAATACCTGATCCGCACTGGCAAGATGCTCTACTGCATGTGAATCAAGTTGTCACTGTGTAATTTTAAATCAAAATGATGCATCCATTTGGTAGAACTGAGTGAAGGAAAGGTGTATGCTTTATTTATTTTTTTAACCCTTTCATGCATACTGGTCACTCCAGTGGACAACTATTCTACAGCTGTTCTGTCATATATGTCTCTTGGTTCTGGGTTTCTGTCCTCTGGTAAATGGGTTGGTGTTTCTTTAAGTCTGCTCTGT
>JAQQZY010000023.1:5933097-5947432 GCA_030068375.1 Ostorhinchus rueppellii
TATCTATCTATCTATCTATCTATCTATCTATCTATCTATCTATCTATCTATCTATCTATCTATCTATCTATCCTTTTCCTAAAAACTGCCGGGTGTTTCATGTTTTTCCATTACTTACAAATAAACATAACACACAACTCTGTCTTGTAGAGGACTGAAATGTCAAGAGCCGTGGAAAATAAAAAAAATATTTGAATTACTTCCTAATGCAGTTTGTATGTTTCACTGAAAATCAGGTATTGTCACTTATATTTAATTTCCAGCCTGTGTCGATGTTCATAAAAAGGTAAAGTGTATTTAAGGGTTATTATATGAAAACAGAGAAAACTGGAGGAAAAGTGAGGGGCATTTGTCAGTGAATATATATCATTAACTTAACAAGCATTAAAACAAGCATCTACAAACTGCAGAGGATTTGCTGGTGAATTAATGTTTTAGAAAATAATGATGTTTTCACATTCACTGCCGAGTCTCTGGATGTCCAAGAAAGACACATCTGATTTCGCTGAAAAGCTGAAAAACAGTATTTTGTGTGAATTATTTCAAAGTATTGATAGTATCAGTGTTTCAAAACTTATTAAACATTTTAGGACAGTAGATGTTTTTGGTTGCCGGCGGCTATTTAGGTCTTTGAAGGCTTACAGTCATGAGATAAAGTAGTTTTTACAGGCTGTGAGATTCAGTATGAGTCTGTTCCAGGTATATACTGGTATTAATGACACACTGAGCTGTTTAAGGAAATTAGAGATTTAGGGGCCAGCAGCATATATCCTACAAGCAGTAAGAAGGTACAGAATGACACATGGTTTAAGTCACTTTAAATTGAGCAGACAGGATGACTTAGATTCTGTTTTCATGCTAGCACTGCATAATATCGATCCTTCCTGTGTTATAAGCATTCGAAGAAACCCCCAGGTGTATTTATATAGTGCTCTCAGCCACCTACTCATAAGCCTCTTCTACATGAATCACACGTTCATAAGACTGATGTTACCTTCAAATGTAATACCCCCCCTCCATAAAAGCACTTACTGTAGGGAGAGCTTAGAAAAATATGGATGAAGATTTAGAACTTACTTATGATCAAAGGAAAATATTCAGTGTTTTTTGTTTTTTTCACAAACCAGCCTCACTGCACGACTGAACGGACGTACTTGATTATCTCCTGCTTTGGTAAAATAGAGCCGTGCTTAAAATTCGTGTTCAAACTGAAATCCATTTTAGCCTGGATGCAAATACTTGAGATCATTGGAAGAGCATGTGAATAAATGTGGAGTGGTCAGAGAGTGCGTGGCATTTAATTGGCTCATATTAGCTGGTTGCAGAGGCAGACAAGGCCTCCAGCTTGTCTTAATCCATCAGAGGCGCCATTGGAACAACATCTAATGAGGACTACAAACTATGCTTTCTCCCATTAATAACAGCAATTTGCCAAGATGCAATGAGAAAACAAAACACAGCCAATGATGGACCGGCCCAAAATGTGCCTGTTATTGTGCTCTGTGATTTATGACTATGGCCTACCTTTGCTTAGATGTCAGTGCAACTAAATGTATGAGAAAAATGGATGGCTGAGTTCCTCGGCTCGCTTCCTCATCTGTGCCTCTAAGCTGTATAAGCACACACAGCTGATAGCACATCTGAGTAGTGCTGCCGCCATTAGTCGACTTAGTTGATGTAATCGACCATGAAAATTAGTCGACGGCAATGTTTTTAGTCATTTTACTGTTGACCACCTATTTATTTTTGGAATCCCTCCTGTCTCAAACGCAGTCGGCATGGGATCTCCCCGTGATCGCTGCCAGAGACAACAGAGACAAGCCATGGGTATGTTACGATGGCACAGGTGTGGAGAGACAGAGAGAGAGAGAGAAAGAGAAAGAGAGAGAGAGAGAAACGCCTGTCTTAACCCATAAGGACCCAGTGTGACAATTGTGGCAGGTCCCAAATGAATTTCGCTCTATATTTAACCTTCCCTTAATGGTTTATCACCATTTATTGTAATATTATCCTCTGTGCTTTGTGTTTTTTTCACTGAAAATCAGGTATTTTCCAACATTTAATTACTAATCATGTAGATGTTCATTAAAGCTCAGAGGAAATTCAAAGGTTATTGAAGAAAATGTGACTTTTTCATCAAAATTTGTCATTAACTGAACATAAACCCAGCGTGTCCAACCATTGTAATTTAGAAAACTCCATGTATTTTACTGGGGAAGCAACGTTGTACAAGACCACGGTGTTTCTATGGTAACTGCGGAGCCTCTGAACGTCCAAATGGGTCATATTTGATGACCATGAAAAGATGAAAAACTGTATTTTACACCAGTTATTTGCATGTATTAGTGGATCAACCAGGATTAAACAGTTTATATCAGTTGATGATTTTGGTAAATGGTAGATGTTTGGGTCTTTATGGGTTAAGACACTTTTAGCTTGTTTATTTAACAAGTAAATAATAGGGGGGGAAATGACATCTGGGCAATCCATGCCGGCGTTGGTACCTGCAGCTGTACGACCATACCTCAGAAACAGAGAGAAACCCCTGTCTTAACCAATAAGGACCCAGTGTGACATTTGTGGCAGGTCCCAAATGAATTTTCCCCTACATTTAACCACCTTTAAGTGATTTATCACTATTCAATGTAATATTGTCTTCTGCAGTTTGTGTTTTTTCAGTAATGTAATTTACTAATCATTTAGATATTCATAAAACTTCAGAGTAAATTGTGGATTATTATTTGCAAAAATAGAGATAACTGAAGAAAAACTGACTTTTTCAACAAAACCATTCACTCATTAACTGAACGTAAACCCAGTGTGTCCATCCACTGTCATTGATCCACCTCCATGGGTTTTACTGGTGAATCAATATTGTAGAAGATGATGGTGTTTCTATGTTCCCTATGGAGCCTCTGAACGTCCAAATGGGTCATACAGTATCTGATGACCATGAAAAGATGACAAACTGTATTTGACACCAGTCATTTACATGGATGAGAACAGGGAGTAAACAGTTAATATCAGTAGATGGTTTTGGCAGATGGTGGATGTTTGGGTCTTTATGGGTCAAGTGTCAACTACACTACATTTGAGTTATATCACAAATGAACTTTAAGTGGATAAACAGTAAACATATGCTGCATTTTGCTGCATTTAACACACCAGTAAGGACATTTGCAGGCTATGAAAATACAGCACTGTCGCCATGATGCTGTCACGTTACAAACACAGCCCTTAGAGCTCGCACGCAATTTGTGTGACAGCTTGTATCGCATTATTGGTGTCTGTTGTGTAAAGCTGTGTCTATTTCACTGCATTGTCACATCTTTGAAATGTCATGGTGTAGTAACCAAAAATAATGGCCCGACTACCAACGCCTGTTTGCAAAGAAAACGGCGTTTTTTCTCTCTACCTTCAGACAAAATGCACAGATGCATCAATTCCATCAGCAGCTTGTGTGTATTCTACGGTTAAATATTTGTGTTAGTGTGGGTTAGCACGTCACCCATTTGGTTATTTATTAGTAAATCTTTTTGCTTTAAGACAGCATGAAAGGTGATAAAAAATGTCGTGGTTATCACCTTCAGCACACTAACAGTGCTGACAGTCAGTATGGATGAATGAACGCTTGGGTGAAGAATGTCCAACAAACTCGACGCATCTCAGACAGTGATTTGTAACTGTACATGCAAGCTAAGCTCAGGAGGCGTTACATGGAAAAAAGCAATGCAGATGACTGGTTGTTGATTTATTCTGGCCAAGAACACAATCAGCGCTTGTGGAGAAGGTCTTCTTTTGTTAACAGAAAGCGGTGAGCTGATGTGTTTTTCAATCAGGGTGATTTACTGTTTAATGACATGCTTCAGCTTCAAGAGTGTCAGCACCAGTCCGCTGTAATCCTCCACCCTCCCACAAGCCCTTGCTGTTATACTGGATAGCAATCAGAAGAAACCCTATCAGTGGGTCCTCATTTTGAAGGGCCTTAGGCATGTGGAATTATCATGTCATTGATGAGAAGAGTTGGTGCCAGTATGGAAAAGCAGCCAGACTTCCCACATGGACTTAGCTCGATGCAGTGTTTATCATAGCTGCAGTTAGTTGGCCAACCATAAAGCAAAGAATCTCTGATCCCCTATATCCAGCAATTTGTTTTCTATCTGTGCAATTATTGCATCAATTAAAGCTACAAACTCACAGTGCCCCCCCCATTATTTACTTGTTAAATAAACAAGCTAAAAGTGTCTTAACCCACAAAGGCCCAAACATCCACCATTTACCAAAATCATCAACTGATATAAACTGTTTAATCCCTGTTGATCCACTAATACATGTAAATAACTGGTGTAAAATACAGTTTGTCATCTTTTCATGGTCATCAAATATGGCTCATTTGGACATTCAGAGGCTCCGTAGTTACCATAGAAACATTGACATCTTGTACAGCGTTGTTTCCCCAGTAAAACACATGGAGTTTTATAAATGACAATAGTTGGACACACTGGGTTTATGTTCAGTTAATGACAAATTTTGATGAAAAAGTCATGTTTTCGTCAATTTAGGTATAATGACCTTTGGATTCCTCTGAGCTTTAATGAACATCTACATGATTAGTAAGTAAATACCTGATTTTCAGTGGGAAAAAAACACAAAATACAGAGGATAATATTACAATAAATGGTGATAAACCATTAAGGGAAGGTTAAATATAGAGAGAAATTAATCTGGGAACTGCTACAAATGTCACACTGGGTCCTTATGGGTTAACGAGGAAATGATCATCCTCACCTAAGCTCCTATATATATAAAAAAACCACAAAAGGACAAAAGCAACATAAGACTTATATGAAAACAGGTAAGTAATGCATTAAAAAAGTTAAAATTATTTCATCGTTTGATAGTTGCTGTGAAAATGTAACTTAATGGCCCTGTAAAACGCCAGTAAAGCAATTAAAATGTAAATGCCACAGGCTGACAGGTAAGATTTTTCAATACAATCCATAAAAGTGAAAACCTGTAGAACACAGTGCCAGGTCTATGATATGACGGCTGAGTAAAAGCACATTTTCACAATAAGATCTGACATTTTGAGAGTCAAGAACAAACAAATGAAAAGTCTGAATATTATCTTCATAAATAAATCAAACTTATGACTTGTAAGCTGCAGAACATTCACGGAGCTGAAGTGAGTCTGTACATGATGACAGCGTAACTGCTTTAGTTTTACCAGAACATGGGAAAGCTCGTGACATGTCAGCAAAAATAAAACCCACTTTTTACATTTTATTTCAGGATGGTATTCAGTCATTTCTGCATCACCTGCTTTAGAACGATAAGACATTTTTACAACAGGTTTCCCATCCGGCTCCTGAAGAATCTTTACAGCATAACAGTAATACTTTTTGGAAATGCAAATGATGTCGTGGAGTGTAACGGTACGTCTCAAGCCTCTTTCAAACTGAGGAGGAAAAAAAAAGAAAAGACAGAAACAGTTGCCATCTAAATCAGAATAATGGAAATGTCCACATAGAGTAGTGAGACACAAACAGAGGGCGACACACCGGCCGCAGAAACGCTTTAAAAACCAACACAAGAGCCTCAGTGATGGAAATGTAGAAGGCAAGGAGGAAAAGTCAAGTCTGTAGAGCTGACGGGGCACTTATTTGGCTTTGAAATATTTGCCCTGTGTTGTATGAATTCCATTTTATTACTTTTTCATGAGCTTATTATTCACTTATTTTTGCTGGGGCGTTGTCTGAGGCGCTCATATGAACTTCAGTGGAACATTAACAGTGGAAAATGCTGAAGCTTTTACAAAGAACTGTTTCTTCAGTTGGGCGACGCAGTGGTGCAGTAGTCGTGCCTCACAGTAAGAAGGTCCTGGGTTAGATTCTAACACCAGCCGATGGTGGAAGTTTGCATGTTCTCTGTGTGGGCTCTCTCCAGGTGCTCCTGATTCCTCCCACCATCCAAAGATATGCACTGATAGTTTTTTTTTTTTTTCCTCTGTGCACTGATTGGTTAATGGGTTAATCAAAATTGCCTGTAGGTGTGAATGTTAGAGGGTTTGTCTCTGTATGTTCAGTCCTGTGATGAACTGGTCACATGTCCAGGGTGTACCTCATCTCTGCCCTTGAGTAGCTGAGAGAGGCTCCAGTGACCCTGGTGTTGATAAAACAGGTTCAGAAGATGAATGAATGAATGCTATTTGTGTTGTACTGTAGTACCGGTTTAATAAAAGGGGTTTCTGTCCTGCAGTTGGGTTGCTTGCTGTGGATACGCTGAAGTACACTCAGAGGCACTGAAAACACAACACTCAACATTTTGGTTCATTTTTGCTCAGGACCAGAGTACTGTAGTCCAGTTTGAGTTCTCAAGTGACCACTGGGGTCACAGTGTGTACCTCTTTACACATGAATGATCATCATGTGACTCAACAGTGTGAGTTGGACTCTCATTAGTCCATACTGAGTCAAACATATGGGATTAGGAGTTGTGCAGGTACAGTGGTTGAACTCAAGGGGTGGTTGTCTTCTCTAAAGAAATGACAAAAGCTACAAAAAAAAAAAAAGTAAGTGTCATAGTGCCACGTCTGTTGACTGAACAACAGAACAGAGCTGTGGGTGTGCAGAGGTGGGAGGAAGTGCGCGGCGAGTGGCTCACTGTTTTGGGTGTAGTAGGTCCAGCAACCGTGCTCACCAGATTTATCGCCCATCGAGCACATCTGGGACCAACTGGGACCAGCTCTTTCATCAAGAGTACCCAGAACTTAACCCTGTGGGGCCGACAATCATGTTGGCGTGATCAGATCACGTGGCGCCGTAACAAAAAAAACTCTGCTACATGGAGCACTGCTGTCAACTTTACTCCAAAGTGCGGATTTGAAACTCTCTCCCAGTTAGGTAACCCCCCCCCAACTAGAGAACAGTGGCTGAACGTTGTGGAGGAGATTCATGATATGGAGAGGTTCACACATATCTTGAGAATGCGGGAGGAACAGTTTGAAGGGAAATGGAAGAAATGGAATTATTACAGATGGGGTGAAGATGATAGCACTAGTAATGATAAGTGGACAGAATACAACTGCATTAAGTCTGAATGGAAGGGCGGACCCATAAGCTAATAATAGAAGTGTTCTTTGTTTTTCAATTATTTTAACTGTACATGTATATGTTCTCTTGATGTTGTTTTGTTAGTGTGTATTATTGTATTTAAATGAAAAAACCCAAATAAAAATCCAAGTAAAAAAGAACAAAAACAGGAACTCTCTCCCAGTTTTTATTTGGCGCTGATAGACCATGGAAAACTGGAGATATGATTGTTTTAATTTGATAGTAGAAAATATGTTTATCTGAGTACAAATGTGCACTTATACTGGTGGGATGGGATGGCAAGTGTTGCATTTCGGTCTATATATTCACCATTTTACAAATTAGGAAAAGTAGATAAATACTGGTTTGTTTGTTTTTTCAATTCAACTTGGATGATTTTGTGTATTTTTTCCCAATATGTTAATGAAGTAGGTTATAGTGAAATAATAATTATCTCTTTATATAGATGAAGTTGTGCTGAAAAAAAAAAAGATACCAATCATGGGCATATTATTTATTTATTTATTTATTTAGTGGTATATAGAGACAAAAGTATTTAAAAAAACAACCAACCAATATAAGCTCAGGACTTAAAGGGTTAAAACAGGCAGCAACCCCAGAATGCACTACAGGCAGAGGGGACACAGCTTCCCCAAGACCACCTAAGACACTCACTCAGGTCCATGAGGAGACATCCGGCCTGTGTGGACGTTCATGGGGGTCACACCGATACTGACTGTTCTTTTGAGTTCATTTTTAAATGTCTGTTCCGTTCAGTCTTGCTGTAATTTTTCATTTTCAATTTGTGCTCGTTATGTTTAATGCATCTGTTTATTATTGTCCAAATTGGCCCATTAATACATTTTATTCATCCAAGTCAACCCACCCAACATATTTGAATTGTCCAAATAAGAAAATAAATTTGAGTCACAAAAATATCTGAATCCAAACTGGTGTTACATTTTCACTGCCTCTGAGTGGATTTAGCAGACACCTGCAGTAGGTACAGAGAACACGTTAGAAAGTCCCACTTCAACCCTCACCTTTTATTACAAGTAGGTTTTTATGATTCTGTTTTAATTTCCATAAAAGTCTGTGGCACAGTCAGTGTGGGTGTTTGAGGTGAAATCAACAGATTTAGAGCTCGGAGGCAATCAAGGTCAAAGACTAACAATAATACACACCGATAAATGAACAGTCACATAAATGGTTTAGTAATGCCTCATTAGAATTCAATTATATTATTATTATTATTATTATTATTATTATTATAGATTCATTCATTCCTTAATAGGTTAATTACAAAACTGATTCAAGAAAGCACAAATAAGTAAAGATCATTTAGGGAAAAATGGGTATCACGTTGATTGCAAATTTTAAAAAAAAATTAAAAACAGTTTTTCCATTATTTAGAAATAAATATAACAAACAAATCTGCCTTGTAGAGGACTGAAATGCCACAGAGATACTACAACCTGTTCCTAATAAGGTAAACAGGACCTGGACGCAATATTAATAAAGGCCTCAAAGAAGTCCTGATGCTGTTACTGAGGAAGCAAGTTGTCTTGGTAACCCGGAGAAAGACTCACTGGGGTATCAATCACTGTTTGTGCATTCAATCTGCAGACCCCAGCATCACCACAGGTCACGAGCAGAGGCAGGAAACGAGAGAGCAGACACAGAGAAATGGCCACTCTGAATGTCAAACGAGTAGATTTAAGAAATGTATCTAGCGTGCAGGCAACATAAACTGCACAGTTACTTTATCATGGGTGAATTTCAAAAAACTCATTTCATGTTGTTTCCGACACCATTCTGGGCATCTCTGCAGTGGTTTGCTCATTTCATCTCCTTGAAACGTCTCTTAACCACTGCACACACACACGTCAGGAGGCAGTAAACCATTAGCACTGAGGCCAAAAGGAGAAATTCCAAAATAAAACTCTCTAAAGAAAAATGAGAAATGCAGAAAGCCTCACAGCGATGTTGGTTCAGATCTTTATTCACGCCTACAATGAGTTCACCTGAAATATGCCATCTACAGCTTGGCAATGGTGCTGCTGCTTTTTTTTTTGGTGTACATTTCTATTAACTCCAGTGGCCCTCAAAAGCAACCCATTTGCTTCTGAATTGTGCTGTCAGAAAACACCCTGACAATGACGCAAAACACAGTACCGCAGATACTGTCAGTGCTTAGTTCATTTAATAGCAGCGGAATCATTTCGTGCATGATTCAAGGGACAAATGTGTTGCATAATCTTCAATCTATGCTTACACAATCATCAACAAGCTTACAGGGATCAGTTTTAAAATTAAAAATGAATGTAGGCAGGAGTGGAAATGGAAATAAGTGAGGGGGAAAAACAAGCCTTTTTATTTGAATTAAAATCTTAAGCCTTTATCGGGCAAGTGACTATTTTTGGTCATTTCCGCATGCATTACAAGACAGTGACAGTTATAGTGAGTCAACCACCTCAGGTCCAATGTGGTCTCCAGGGTCTGTAAGGTTCAGCTCTGCATGTCCAGTGAGTGGATCTGCTTCGTTTGGTATCATGAAGTAATGGTAATAATGTAATGATGAAGTAAAGGTACTAATGTAATTAATGATGAAGTAATGGTAATAATGTAAGAAATGATAAAGTAATGGTACAAATGTAATAAATGATGAAGTAACGGTACTAATGTAATGAATGATGTTCACATGGATGATGTGGATGTGGACAGGGGTCTGGATCAACACTTGTATTATTGTAATGTTGTAAAAGTGATGTTTTGATGTTCTAAAGTACAAATTCCTTTCACCATACAAGTGTTTTTCTTCTATTTTTTTATATACAGTATATACCTCTTGTATATAGTGATGCCCCAATCTGGATTTTTTTTTGCCTCCAATCTGATTTTTTTAAGGATTAGTTTTGCTGATACCAACTTGTTCCAATGAAATATAGATTTAAATTTGGAGTCACTTTTTCTTGGTTATTATATGATTCTTTTACTTGAGATCCCAGTTGGGCTGAATGTTGAACCTGAACTAAAACAAATATAACACCTTTGACTCAATAAAGTTAGTATAATTGGTGCACTTTACAAATTCATACTGTGGGACACATTAGAACCTTTGGTGGGCTGGTTTTGGCCCATGGGCTGTATGTTTACCACTGCTGTAGCGCGTCTATGGACAGGTCCATCCAGGTATTATATGGGATCCGTTCTGCACCATAAATTAGTGATGCGTGCATCAGCGGGTTACTCAAGGGTCAGGTCGGGTCAAAAGAATGTCAGTTTATTTGCGGGTTGGGTCAGGTCAAATAATTCCACAAAAGCCCAGTGGGTCCGACTTGTACACCCTTACCAAACCTTAAAGTGACAGTGAAACCCAGAGACGTTTTACTAATTCCTCTAAGCCTCCCACTGTTGTGCAGCTGATTTTCTTTCCCTGTTAATTTGATGTTAATGTTAATTTGAGGGAGCAGGATTTGTGTGTACCCCACCCCACCCCCCCACCCCCAGAAACAGATCAACCCTATATACACAGTAAAAAGTAAAACATTGAATCAACTTCAATTTTTTTCTTCAATAGGTCACACATGAAAAAAAATAGTTGAGTGAATCAAATTAAATTACATTAAATTACATTCAATATAATTTAATTTGGCTCTCTCAACTATTTTTTTTTATGTGACCTTTTGAAGAAACATTTTTAAGTTGATTCAACGGTTTACTTTTTACAGTGTATGTATAAATTTTGTCTTTTTTTTTTCCTCCATGACTTCCAACTACACATTTTACTTCTGAGGACAAAGTATGATTATTTGTCTTGTTGCATATTCAAAAGAAAGAAAGAAAGAAAGAAAGAAAGAAAGAAAGAAAGAAAGAAAGAAAGAAAGAAAGAAAGAAAGAAAGAAAAAAAGACCTGATCTCAAGACTAAATCTGATCCAATTTTCTAAAAAAAAACCAAAAAACATATGCTAGATTGGCAGCTGATACCAATCTGTAGATCGACTTGGGACATCTCTACTTGTATAGATATTTATTTGTCACTTACAGGTAAGAAGCCAACTGTGGTAACATCATTGACCTTGATTTTCTACATAATAAAATCATTTTGAAAAGTATCACATAGGTAACACATTCTTATGTCCTCCAAAAACACACTAAGGTTGAAATGTATAATTTCAGAGTATTTCAATGAGTGCCTTTTAAAGGGTTTAAACAGAGGTCATCTGGTTTTGTGCAACGATGTCACTGTTAAAACCACATATAAGACGATACTAAAGCACCCGTCTACAAACTGCCCTCTAAGACCATCCACCTGTTAACCCAGTCCCACTGCACAGAGGGTGAATCGTGTTTGGATATGACATGAAAAGGCCTCGGTGCTGAGTGTTGGTTTGTTCATCATTTCAGAGCCAAGCAAACTGGGGGATAAAAATGAAACTTGCATGCCGATTTATCAGGACTGCGGTGAGGATTAAAGGACTGCCAACCCCCTGCCTGCATTGCCAACCTACTGCCTGCATGCTTTGTTTCAGCAGCTTTTAAACCCCCTTTGTCTTTCAAGATGTGCCTCATCACTTCAATAGCACCGTGCCTTCATCTGACCATCATTGCTGCGAAGGAGCCCGTGTGGTCGTGCGCACATGGGTAAAAATTACCTCCGTGAAGGTACAGACGCATACTGGTGAGGTAAGCAAAGTGCTGTTTTTTTTTCTTCATTTACAATTCAACCTTTACTGTCAAAGAAAGGAGAAAGGACACACCCAAACCAAATTACCAGCTTTATTTTGCGTGGAAGCTGAGGAGGCCACATGACTACTGATAAAGAAAAAAAGGAAAAAAGAAAACACACATCGCCATCTCTACCCACTTTCATTTTCTTTTCTTTTTTTTTCTTCTTTGCAGCACTGCCATGCTTTTGTACTACATAGAATTGCATCTGATTTTTTTGTACTAAAATCCACATAAAGTAAGTACTGAGCTCAGCACCAGAATTATTCATTGCAGGGCAGGGTGGGGTGGTGAGCAGACCTGTATTAAAAACCGCCAGAAGAGGAGACAGCTGTCCCAGCCCACGTTCTTATGTGATCTCTGCTTAGGGAGCAGGCTGGTATTCCAAAGCCCCATCTGAAAACAAATTAAAGAGGATTAGAGGCTGCCACTGCAGCTCTTCTCCTCTCTGTTCTGGGAAATAGAGTGTCCTGTTGGCCAAAACGGTGACCTTCACACTGACTTTGTGTCCTTTATACAGGTGTGTTGCATTAAGGTCACAGTATGGAATCATCAAAAATGTCACCATAATTAGAACATTTACAAGTAACCAGCGATAAATATCACACATTTACAGGAAGGAATGTCTTAAAAACCTTTGCGTTAAAATACTGTGAGATGACTGAGCCATCCATCAACTGAACATCAGGTGTTTTCAATAATATTCGAAGAGAAATCCATCATGTTATTCGGTGTAGCATCCATTTCATCTGGTCATCTATCAGTGGAACCACAACGTTACTTGCATCTATTTCATTAGAAGGAAATGTCAGAATGTTGTTATACATCACTAAATGTAACATGATATATAACAGGAACATTCCCTCATCTGTAAACATGAAATCTGCCTGTGTCATATCTGAAAAAATCTGACCAGCAATGGTAGGTATCATATTGATTGGTAGAAGAAATAATGTCCTACCCTTTTTAACTCAATAGATTTCCCACATAGACTTAGTTAGATGCAATGTTTGCCATTACTGCGGTTAGGTAGCCAACAAAACAGACTCTCTAATCCTCTGTATCCAACAATTTCTTGTGGTTTTTGTGGTATCTGTGGTTATTCCTTCAGTAGAAACTACCAATTCCAACTGGCATTTTTTCCCTATTATTACTAAATGTCTCTTTAAGGGCTGTATTTAGATGCCTAAGTTGCTATAAAAACACAAATTTTGGAAATAAAAGGATTTGGACTAATATCAACAACATAAGGCTTACATGATAAAGATAGAAAACAACCACTAAAGTAGAGCAGACTTCAAAACACAGCAGTATAAATATGGCTCCCCTTCTGTTGGAGACTGTTCTTCCTTTGGTTTTGGTTTTTTTCCAGTGCAGGTCAATGTCAGCCCCACTCTAAGACTGCTCACTGTTGCCTCACTGCACCAAGGGCATTTTTACTGATTAGAATGACACTGGCATGATCTTTTAACATTGTTCCTCTGTGGTCTCTTTTACACCAAGTGTTAATCAATCTTCATTAACTTTGGTGTCATGTGTCTAATTCTGTTGTCATATTACCCACATACACTGAATGCATCTCTATTCCTTGCTCGCAGCAGATCAGAAGGTGCAAATAGGGATCTGTAAACTCAGCTGAAAAGGACACTGACAATGGGATGGATGTAAAGATCTACAGATCAGAGTGGACATATTTTGGATAAAACAATGAATGCTACATAACCTCATCCAATCCCATCCATGCATTACAATGACAACATGGCAGTCATTAGGTAAGGCCCAGTGATATACAGCTTCCAGATTATTACATCCTGCCTTTGACCTGATATCAAGAATTTTGACATTCTCATGCGTGGAGGCATGGTTCATCCACTGAGGACATTACCATAGTGTGCAATGTCCCAGTATCCTTAACAGAGCCCATTTCTCGAAGACTGCAAGGGAAGCTGAACTTCCCCTAAAATGTCAAAAATGAAATGGTCAAATATGTACCGTTATGTTAACATTTCACTGACTACAAAAGTGTTAGAACACCTTCATCTCAAAGACAAGTTCGTTCAGAATCAGCTACTTATCACAAATCGACTGAGTCCATGTTAACTTCTCATACTTTCCCGTAGCGCTCAGTAGCTTAGGCATTTGCGCCCTCTAGTGTCTCTACAGCGATATCGTACAAGCGAAGTCGGAACTAAGACAACCTGCGACCCATTTGTTTTTATTTTCTCAGCGAAATGACTTGTTCATTTCTTACACTGGAAATAAAACACTCATCGTATTTTCTTGCTTCAGTTTAACATAATTTCAATAATTCCTCATTCGAGTTTAATATCATTTCAGTAGATAGTTCAATCAGTCGTACTGTTGGCTAGGTCAGAGTGAACTAGCTAGCAAGCATCACAGGGTCACAGAGCATTTTCTTGAAAAGGAACGGAGGCAGAATTTATTCATTCATTCATTTTCTATACCCGCTTTATCCTCACTAGGGTCACGGGGGTCACATGGAGCCTATCCCAGC
>JAQQZY010000023.1:5960266-5972678 GCA_030068375.1 Ostorhinchus rueppellii
AGAAAGAAAGAAAGAAAGAAAGAAAGAAAGAAAGAAAGAAAGAAAGAAAGAAAGAAAGAAAGAAAGAAAGAAAGGTTAGATATAGAGAAAATTTCATTTGGGAACTGACACAAAAGCAGCGCTGGGTCTTCATGGGTTAAGTGTTTGCTGCTTAACAGAGACGGAGCTGCTGAATGGATTTTCATTGTTCGGGTAACAATGACAGTAAAGATCTATCCTGTTGCATTTTCAGGCTGTTGTTGAAAAAATAAAAATGTAACGAGTCTGAAAATAATCTGAATCTATAACCTTCAATGTAAAGTCCATCTCGACCAAACATCTACAGTACAGAATGTTCAACCATCACCAGGTCTTCTGGATGAATGGTATTTGTCGCTCTTACGTTTTCCTTTAATTTGTCACTTGTCATTCGTATTCCGACTATAGGAGGACAATGATGAGCACATGCATCCGCTGTAGTACTTATAGTATAAAGTCTATCTCTAATCTGTGAAGATGAGTATACAGCAGCAGTAGCGTGTGACAGTGATTATACAACAAGATTATTATACAAGTTTACAGATTGTATAACAGTTGGAAGGGATTGGATCCTGGCATGAAAAGTTAATAATTGTTTTTGGTGAGCTGTGAAAAACTGCTTTCATTCAGTTTCACCAAATATCTAAAGACGTGACTTATCGCTGTTGAATGCTCCGTGGTTGAGGGAACATTCGTAACAACAAAGGTTATATGAAAATATATTTAAAAAAAACAGAACCTGGGCTTGTAAACTGAGAAGTGAACAATAAAGTCAATAACTTATGAAGCTCCTCGAAAAGGTGGTATAGATTCATCAACTAGAGGAAGAGAGTTGTTGCTTGAACTCTATGATAGATTAAGCTGTCTGATGCTGCTCATAACTCATATAGAATAATCATTGTTGAAAGCGAGAGTCTGTAGCGTATAATAATCGCATGCTGAGAAAGTATAAACACAGAGATCTCCTTCGGCAGACCATTACGGAATTTATCTGTAGTGTCGTAAGTTGCAGTTTTGCGGGCGAGTATTTTTAAACAGGAAAATATACTAGAAACAGCAACAAAAATGACTTGCATTTCATCCTGGTGTGCATGCTCGTAACCCAGAAGGTGTTATCCCTCATTCAAAATGTCAAAATGTTCTGAAATGGGTATAATTTTCAACAATTTGCCTAAACTCTGTATTCTTGCACAGGTTGAAACCGCCACCGTTTTGCTTTTCACTACATTTAAAACAGGAATCGGGCTCGTCCCCTTGTGCACGAGGTTTACATGGAAATGAACAAACTCGTGAAAGGATGGGAGAACAAATCACCGAAGCTCCGCTCGCATAACAGCCGCTCATCAAAATAATATCAGCAGATCCCATGTTTGCAGAGCACACAGTTGGAAACAATGATGCACTTCATTGCGGGCCACTGAGAATTCATTGAAGAACCTTTCAAGACGTACGCAGCAGAAGTCCACAAACCTGTTTCAGATAGCAGAAAAACATGTACAGCTGATACAGATATGGCTTGAGCTGCTGCTGGCGGGGACTAACGAACCATTAGTGCATGCAAAAAATTACTTTGTCCTATAATTGGGATTCAAGATGCATTTCAAGGTGTGAAAGTAAATGTAATGAGAAACAGCAGGAGAGCCATGATAAAACAACATAGCCTAAATGTTGTCAATTTGGCACTGAAATTGATTAATTGAGTCATTTGACATGCCTGCTCACTTGCCAAAAACTGCCTTTTGCCATGTCTCCAAGGAAATCACTCTTAACTGAAGCTAATAGGCTGAAACACTTTGTGAGTTAGTGGAGTGAGACCACACATAAATATCTGTCAATCAATCAGCTCTGTGTCTTATAGACCGAGGCGTGGTTTACAGCTTACCAGATGCCGCTGTATCTGAACGTGACAGATGAGTCGCAGCGAAGCTTCGATCATTCCTAAGGGTCAGCGTGGCGCTCGTTTGCCTTTCGAGATCGCCCCACCCCACGATCCAAAAGCGGGTGACAGTCAGAGTGACGACAGGGTGCCAACACAAGCACAAATTCTCCCCAAGTGTGCACTTCATACCTGTGTCAGCCATGACAGCCACTCCACTTATATGGACTAATGAGGTAGCTCAACGCCAGCATGTGACACATGCTGGGGAAAAGAAAGTGAGTGGAGACGACAGCACAGCTCTTCTGGCATTTTTGAGAGCCTGACATTTTTTTGTCATTGATTTTTAGAAGCTGTGTGTTAATAAATTGCAAGGATGTTTTTGGAGTGGGTGTGCAAGAAAAATAAGTTTGTGTTCATGGATAATACTTTTCGGTCCCACCCATATATTTCCGGAGAGATCAATCACCTCCTGTATTACAAATGGCCGGTGTCAACCCAAATGAGGGGGAGAGACTGTTCCCTGGCAGCTTTTTTTCATCCATGACATTTTTTTCCCTTCTTTGTAGATAAAGTACGGACCATTTAATTGGCGCAAAATTATCAACAATTGTAATAAGGTGGAAGAAAGAAATAATAATAATAATAATAATGTGTGTTTTCAGGGATATTGTATCTCAGGCGTATCCAATTTCCATATCTTCCTATTCATTGCCTACATGGAAAATGTATTCCTATAGGCAACAGGAAAATACTATGAATATATGAATTGCTGACATCGGGTGTATTTTCGAGGAACATGCACCTCAAGAATGAGAGCTTCAAATCTCTCCAAGTACAGTAATTTTCAAGAGTGTTCCAGAAAACAGCCTTCTTTGAATCTCCTATTTATCCAAGACCAGACATGAGTGACAGCAGATGAGCGCCTCGTAAACACTTTGGTTTTCCATCTAACCCAGTTTGTGTCAACCTGTTTTTAAACAAATGCCCCTTTCCGGCATCATGAGCCTCCCACCCCCCCCAAAAAAAAGTCAAGACCAGGGGACATTATAGTGCTCTGGCTCTGTAACAAATTCTTGAATGGGGGGGGCACAGAAATTCACCATACTGCTTGATATTGACACTTATGCAGACTGTGACTCTCAACGCCCCCTCTGAGCTTTCTCACCCCCCTCCTCCCGCCCCTCCCCCCCACCACCACCACAGTGTCCCGAGCCTCCTTTGAGGGGCACTTTACACAGTAACGCTCCGGGCTAAAAAACGCTAAATATTTTATCGGATGTCTATATCATTTAGATGGTAACAGTGTTTTGGGGGGGTTGAAAACGCAAAAAAGTGACACCACCCTTCGGAGTGGAAATCTTAAAAACGCTCCACCCTCACGTCACCGTGTAAAGAATGAAAAGCACAAAACTGCGTTTCTCCTCACATAGAAATGATGTGCTAGACGCTATCTGTCCCTTACATATCACTTCTTTTTGATGTGAATAGTGGCTGGGATCAGCTGGATATTGTTGTATAAAGTCGGTTCACATGTCTGTATATTTTCACATTTTCTTGTGCCTTGGTCAGTTTGTAATTTAATGTTACGTTGAGCAAAAGCTTAACTTCCTCAACTGTCCAAATAAAATTGTCACTGTTGAATTTCTTCTTCGCCATGTTGTATTGCAGATCAGTGATTGTTATGTTTACTGTATTTCGTGTGCTCGGCGTGAACAAGTAGAAGAGAAGTAAAAAGATTCCAAGCAGGCATTCTTGGGAGTGTTGCCACCTAGCCATCTGGCGTGTATACTGCATCAATTTCACACACTTTGACATTTCCATTTGCACAGATTTCACCCAGAAATGCTTGTGTAAATGTGGAGTTAAACGTGAAAATGAAGCGCCACGTTTGCATTTTTGGTTGAGATGGTTTTCGTGTAAATGTAGCCCGAGAACCACTGATCTAAACTGTTTGCATTAACCCATGTCGTTCTTCTTGCTGCATAAAACAGTTGTAAGGCCATATTCAGTCAGAGCTTCTATCTGCAAAGAGGACGTATCCTCAAGCCTGTTACGACTCCTTTGATGGTCTGAGAAAAGAGATGACACAACCATCAAAAGTCAGTGTTGGTGTGAAACACGTGGAAGGGTTTTATTGAGTATAAAACTACTAACAAAGAATCACGAATGTGGAGGAGGAAGGGGCAAAGCGGTTGAGCCAAACAAAATCAGATCAATACAATAAAACTGTGCTTAATCTGATTTTAGCCTTGAAAACGATACTCAAACAAAAAACCTGACTCTTATTTAAAAAGAATAACTTAACCAAGAATAATTACAGATGTGGCACCAACCCTGTAACCTGATGTGACGAGACAAAGGTGAACTGCGTGAATGAAAGAATGTTGCTTGTATCTAAAGTGTGGTCTCACTGGGGAAGTATGAATATGTGCTATTTCTTTTCCTTTTAACTTCTTTTATTTTATCTTATCCTACGGACCTAGTTTGTGTGTCCTTAACCCGTTCATCCATGAATTGAGAACCGTAATTAAGATTTTTTTTTTTTTCTAAAGTGTTTTTATTCCTCTTTAGGTATGAAAACAAACAAACAATGCGATTGATTGAATTTTTTTCTGAAACTATTTTTCATGGAGTTACAAAAATGTCCACTTAGCTAGACATTATGCATTTAATTGAAGCAAAGAAACATACATTTACTGATATACTGTGTAAAAACCGAGATAAAAACATTTTATTGCTGCTAATGTGATGTTTTCTCACATTTTAACAATACCTGCATGGAGATACTACGCAAAAAACAAACAAAACAAAAAAACCCAACAACTGTTAGTTACAGTTTAATAACAAGCAGCATTTTTTTTTTCTTTTACACTCAAACATGTCACTGCAGATCAGGTTTATCTAAAACAGCAAATTTACAGTGATAGTATGAGTTCCAGGGTATGGGAGGATCCATAAGCGTCTACTGTGTTGGCTGATGTGGAACTAAAACAACAAATCCATACATATACAAGAGAAGACCTTTGAACAGCTGTCCACTGGAGTGACCACTATGCATGAAAGGGTTAATAAAGCTTGAATGAATGAATGAATGTGCAGGGGACCCCAACTTACCTATCGCCACAACCTGACTCCACAAATTACCTCAGTGTATGACATGTTCAACCCTACAATCAGCAGCTCCACAGGCAGAAAGAAACAAGGGCGATCACTGCAGGATGTGAGGGGAGAGAAAGGAGCAGGGAAAAACACACCCACAAACACCTCCTTCACTTAGGCTGAATCCCAATTCACCCCTTAGCCCTACCCCTCCGTTTTGCACGATCATGTGAAGGGGTAGTGTTGTCCCGATTCTCAGTTAGATGGAGGGGAGGGGCTAAGGCCTCAAAACGGAGATTTTCCAAGACCACACAACGAACGAAGGGCTAGGAGGAGTTTCACATAATTCTGTTCGGATCATTGGCAAAACAGAAGTAAACACAGACAAAACGAGCTGCAGTGATGAAAGAAACACAAATGTAAAGGCTTTTCTTGTTAACTTAATCATTAGATCGACCGTTTAATGCCGTTTCATTGTGTTATCCATCGCCTTTCTGTGGTTTATAGTTGATAGATGAACAAACCCCATGGAACAGAGATGGTTTCAGCTGCTGACGGCATGGGGAACATTTACTGAAACAAAGTTTTTGCATCTGTTTATAGCGGCATTGATGACCATCGATGACGTTAACAGGTCACCTAGTATTATATATAGGGGAATGTTTCAACCCCTACCCCTTGAAGCTCCATTTCAAGGGGTAGTGCAAAGGGGTAGGGGTAAAGGGTGGATTGGGATTGGGCCTTTATCCCTTCCTAGCATGTAACAAGCCCATGGACCAACAAACACTTTCACACTATTCAGGGTTGGGCAGCTCAGTTATGGAAAAAAATCTATATCACGATTATTTTGGTCAATATTGAAATCATGATTATTCAAATGATTAATTTTGAGTTTCACAATGCATTTATTCAGCATTTCTCTCACTCTCAAAAACACTTTGTTATTGATTCTTTATGCAAAACATTCAAATTGAAAATACATTTTGGCTACAAATATGTACTTTGCAGCTGTTTTGCAATGGAATGGAATGTATTGTGCATGCGCGTCTGAGAAATTGTGTAAAGAAAAACAGAAAATAAATAGTTTCAACTCGATTATATGTGTTTTGAGATCGTTTGACAACAAAATCGAAATTGTGATCAATAACTGCAAAGCCCTAATTCAGGACCTGTAGAGTAAAGAAAATATTTCTACATTAAAAGAAAAAAAAATACTGAAGATTTTTAATTTTCATATTCAGTCTTATGTAGATGGGTTGTATATGCACGCTCACGTCTGCAATTTTAAAACTACTGTGAATTTGTAAGAAGAAATAGGCCTTTAGGCTGAACTACAACAGAGTTCAACTGGGTTTCAGTATACTAGAGCTAAAAATGAACAACACACCATTTACACCATGTGCTTTGCATTCACACTAGTGAACTGTAGGCCTATGAGGAGCACTGACAAGCTGTCATCTACCCTACTTTATCACAAGACATGTCATCACCATACTGCAGTTTTCCCACATGTTGCAGGTTTTCCTCCTCCTAGCGACAGTCAAGGATGTGATTTTTGATGCTGAAGAAAAAGTCTATATTGAATTGTATTATATTACAAAATTCGTAGAAATGATTTGACCAGCACATGCAAAAAAAAAAAAAAAAGAAAAAGAGAACGAGTAACTGTCAAGGATGTGTGCCCTCCAAGTAAGTGATATATATTAAACCTAATGAAAAGGACACATAGAGCATCCATCACGAGGCACCGGCTTCTGGTAGTAAAAAAAAACAAAAAAAAACTGTTTCTCATCCAAAGGAAGAAATGCATCACTTCTGGTAATACTCTACATGTAACTGGGGTAAAGTGAGTCCTTCACCTCTCCATTCTCAACACCTCATTGGAAGAGTATTTCAGTGCACTAAAAGGGAGCTTATTAATATATCTGTATCCCGATAAGCTTCATTTGCTGATTCAAGTACAAGTACTCATGAGATGGATGGACACTGGTTCCATTAGTTCCATTATGTTTCCAGTGTATCCTCTAATGCTGACCTCACTCATGAAATAATGTGATAGCTCTATTTCTACACAGCTACTGACTGGTTTTGTATTGTTACAGTGTATCAGTCCTTCTGGAGCCTCGGAGCCAATAAGTTTGTTAAGTTTCTTTCTCAAACATACTTTAGTATAAAGTTAATGACCTCTTTTTCTCAACATTCAGTTGAGGAAAAAGAGGTCTCGGAGTTGCAGCAGAGTTGCAGCATAACAAAGCTAATATTTAATAAGATGCTTAAATTAAACTTGCTTAGAAACATAAATATTTGTACCTCAGTGCACTTAATTCTGAGCAGCACACACGCATAGCTGACAAACATTTACACCTCAAAAGTACATATGCACAGTCTACCTTACCCTTGCTGCCTGAATAGCAAATGATGTTTATGCCTTCAGCGCAGGGTTGGTAATACTTTAGTAAATATAGATTGTTCATGGATTGTACAATACAGAGACTGTATTGTGTTTGTGCCTTCATGAAGATACCAGGTTAGGCACCTAAATACAGCTATATTTATGTGCAAATGCAAAGTTTATCTTTGTGCAGAACTTTGGAGATATAAATGATGAATTTGACCACGTTATTGAATTTTGCTGTCAAGGTTGCTCACTTGTCTGAGGCAGTTTTATTCAGCTGGCAACCGCCACCAAGAGAGTTCATATCAAATATCTGCTCTCCTTATTATTCTAATGATCACTGTCAATCTTGATGGATTAGTGTATGCATTATCGACCTGAAAATATGAGAGAGAGACAGACTCAGCACGCATCACTGAAGGAACAGTTTGGTTTTATGGGCAAACCCATTAGGCACGTTAATCAGGATAAAATGTCTATCTCATCTATTTTCAGTGGCTGACCGCAATAATGAGTCATTAAACATTGTGTTTTAGAGAAATCCATCTCCATCTTGGCCCAAAGATATTCTGGGATTATTAACATTATCTCTTATTCTTGACCAAAGTATAGCTTCAGATCAAATTTTAAAGATATCTGCAGAGGAAGATGGACAGATTGAATAAATCAAATAAAATATATTAAAAGGTTAATCAGGAGGTAAGTATTCATATAAAGCCTCTCAGCTTATTGAATCATCTTCTCCAGAGGATGTATTTTTACAGTGTCTAATCAGTCTTGATGAAAACACTGTCCACAGCTCAATTTAAGTGAGCTTCGGTTTCCATTAAAATGTTATGAAATTAGGTGTATTTACATGCACGTGAAGACGTTTCCTTTATGAGGTTATTTTTGAAATGCACATACTATACTCACAGTTTTATTGTTGTCAGGGTTGGTTTATTGCAGCTCCATTTATAAAAAAAAAAATAAAAAATAGAACTCAGGGTGGTTTTCTGCTAATATGAAATGTTCAGTTTGTTTTGTAATCTATTTAGCATTTTTTTTTTAACGAGCTCCAAGAAATCAAATCTGTTCATCTACTGTCCTTTGAATAATAACTGTCATTGGAATAATCTGATAATATTGCACGAGGACTCTTCTGGTTTTGAACAGATTCAACAACGAGCATGTTTTGCGTTTAGAAGTTATATTTTACTATGTTCAGACACAGAACCCAAGCTGTTTTTTCCTGTTTTCTGTCCTTGTGCTAAGCTAAGCTAAGCTAAGCTAAGCAGCTACTGGTTGTAGACGATTATCACCAGACAGACAGTATTAATCTTTTCAACCAGCTGTAAGCAACAAAGTGTGAGCAGATTTTCAAAAATGTCAAACTTTAAACATGCACAGAATAAATTGCCATTCTATAAACAGCTCTCAAAGCCATCTTTAATTTTATACTACACACACACAAAAAAACCTCTTTACACCATATGTTACCCTGAGGCTAGAATTGAATTACAATAAACTGTGTGGGAAAGAAACACCTTTATAAAATAGATTGTGTAAATGGCAAAACTGCCATTCAAATGCACTGACAGCTGAAAATGAGGAAACAGCAATTTCCACAATAGAAAAAAAAAATCATTTCCCAGTATGCAAAGTGAAAGTGACAATATATGTGGCAGGCAGAAACTGGGAAGCTTATTGATTTAGTTAATGAAAGAATTCCCTACTGGTTTAACTCTACCTCGGGAAGCTGAGCTCATCAGATCTTCATGTCCTTATATACAAATGCTTAAGAAGACAAAATGAGAGATAATGATTCTTCATAGATTCTCTGTAAGAGCTTTACTGTATTACTCTAACTGGGCACATTACAGCAGGTGGTTCAAAGTAAATGGTACAGGGAACACTGTGCACTCACTCATTACAGAGTAGGACCCACTTATTGATGTATGCTGCAATCATTATTACATTCAGAAACTCATAGAAGCAATGAGCGCGAGACTTCATTTGATCATTAAGTTGCACAACTTCAAAAAACAAAAAAAGAAAGAGAGTGGAATGATACTACAATGGTAATATTGGTGACTCCGGAAACTGAATAGTACCTAATTATATTTCACAATGCTTTTTTTTTTCTTTTTTAACTAATTCCAGGATACACTGTGGATCATTCAGACAGGAACAATGACCAAGGTGTGTGTCAAGGGGCTTATCAAAATTCCTGTGTTCATACGGTTGCAGGGATCGTGATGTGTGCTGGTACGTACTGTATTGTGAACACAGTGTTTCAAAGCAGAAGGTTGGCAAACACAACCTTATGCTTTGGGCTTTCTGAAACGCTCTGAAACCTGGTCATTTTTGACAAAATACACTGTTGCTGCTTCTCTGTAAAACTATCTGGATAATATGATTTCCACCTGATTTGCTTCAGTTGGATGCAGTAGCACTTTTGGATGCAAATCTTTGCTCTGCTATGAAATCTCTCAATTTTCTGACAATGTGTCTATGTTTCGGGTATTTATTAAATCCGTGGTTTGAGCACACTTAACTTGCTCAAACCCTAGTGTACATGAATATGCATCAGTAAATTGCATCAGTTTCTGTTTCTGTGTGCGTGTGAAAGAGTGCATAAAAGGCAGTAATCGACGAAACAAGAATATTTGCATATGCTTTTGAATTAGGCATCCAGACTCCTCTGCCTAGTGTTTAATCAAGCATTTAATCAATTCGCCACATATAGCAGTGCAGAAACTCTTATTCCACGCTTCCTAATATTCCAATTCACAATCTTTCCAAGCAAACAGAACTGCAACATGTTCCCACAGTATTCCATTCACGTAATTAAAGTAGCAACATGATTCATTTACAATAACTGATATTCCCTTTCTGGTGGGATACAATATGTATCCAACCTGTGACCAATGCATATAAGTATTAAGTATATAATAACATAACAAATAGCCAGCACCAAGGAAACATAATAAAACAGCATGAATTATGTCCAATGCGGCCCTTAGGTAAACCATGTAAGGAACTTCCCCTAATGCGCTACATGAGGCAATTCATATAACTTTTATGCAGAGGCTTGTTAACTGACTTGCTGTGGTCAATTAGAGTGCAGCTTTACTGTGCTGCCTAGTAAAGATGTCTGGACATAAAGACCCCACAGGAGTGACTGTAGCCCAAAAGCTGAACTTTCCTGTTTGGACAGTCAAGTGACAGTGGAGATGTCACGCACTGATGGCTGGGAAAAATTCTGCTGTAAATCTCTATTGATTACCTATTGCTGACTCTTAGCTGCACAGCACTTGGCAAGAGTTTGATTTTGTCTGGGTGTTGTTCAAAGCACAAATACATCTAGTGATGGAGCAGCGTTTTAGGGGTGCAATACTAAAACAGCATTTTGCAGTGAGGAAGAAGGGAAAGAGAGAGAGAGAGAGAGAGAGAGAGAGAGAGAGAGAAAAACCAAATAGAGGACCTCTGGCTGCAAACCAGAGTGTCCCCTGTACTCAGAGCATATCATTCTATAACACTTGTTCTAGTCCCCTGAAAGTGTCTTTAACAATACCCAGCATGCAACCTGCTTTTTGTACACAAACACCCTGGTCTTGCTGTGCTTATGAAGAGGTGGGGGGATATCAAATTGAATTAGGGCTGCACGATATTGGCAAAACATATGATTTGCGATTTGTAGAGGTGCATATTGGCCAGAATCTGGCAATACGATACAAATCACAATACTAGGATCACGATACATCACAATATATCATGATACTGTTAAAAAGGCAGTTCTTTCTTTCTTTTTTTAAGTGATTATTTCCTTGAAAAATTGAATTACACCTGAAATATGCACAAATATTAAACACATTTTTATCTGATCACAACAGGATCTGATGCTAGATCACAAAATTTCCCTCTGTTAAAACTTAAATTATGTTTTACAGTAATTACAGTTTAAGATCCTGCTCAAATGTTCATATTTTATGAGTTCATATCTAACATCATAACATTATTTTGTGTGATCCCAACAAAGGAACTAACATCTGCCTTTCACATAATAAAAAGTACGGGTGCACTGATGCCACTTTTTTGAAAATCGATACGCGTACGAGTACGAGTACAATCATTTCAGTACTTGCCGATACCAATACTCCATATTTAGGCTATTCAGGGCTGTTTTGGGTTTTGATTGAAAATTAGCTAGTAACAAGGTGACTGTTTGTTGAAATAGGCCATCTATTTAATAATTTGTGAAATAACAATATCAATAGGCTTAGTAATTTTTTATCACATCATACACAACTGTCATTCAATGTGCTTGAGAAAGAAGAAAAATAATATAGAAAGACTGTAGATAACGAACCCTAATAATAAATACGACTGGTAATAAAACTGCCATTTCTAATTATTTATTTGGTTGGGGGCCGATAGAAACAACTCACTGGAACATATGGGGCTGTGAATTCTGCAGTGTCTCCTGTTTTGTGGGTTCTCAGAGAGACTTTTTTTTTTCTGACGGACGTTGGTGGTATCAGTGCATGGTATCGGCAACTGTTTGACGAGTACGAGTATATTAGTGAAGTATTAGGTACAATGCTCGTAAAAAGTGCTTTAGGATGCTTAAAATAAATCATCATTTAAGAAAACAGTGTTAAATAATAATAAAGAAAATATAAACAATAAAGAAAACCAAAAAAATTAACCTCTACCATATCTGCATTTGAATAAATACCTAAAAATATCAACACACTGCTTTTTTTTATATTGATACAGTATTGTGAAATGAAATATCCCCATATATTGCCAAACCGATATTTTCTTACACCCCTAGCGATATGGATGAACAGCATTGCGATAACAATAATATTGCAATATTTCTTGTTCACCTACAGAAATACCAATTTCATCTATAAAAGTGTTCCTTAACAATGTTGAAATGAGCCAATTGTTTGTATTTGACTCAATTCTTTAGAATTTCAGACCAAATACTGAACTACTACAATCAGTTCCACAGTTGTGTCCAAAAACCTGCT
>JAQQZY010000023.1:6125428-6140001 GCA_030068375.1 Ostorhinchus rueppellii
TAATCCTATTTTTTAGCTTTAACCATGAAATACCACTGCCATGTGGAGATTTTCATGAGGGGGTGGGGCTTAGCTTCCTGTACCAAGATGGCCACCACAGTTGGACATTTCAGCTTAAGGAAACCACTGATGACGCCCCCTCTAGTGTTTATTTATCTCTGTGATTACATCATTATCAGGTTTGATGATGAGCTGATCAATAATTGAACCAGGTGTGCAACAAGAGGGACATATCTAAAACATGTACGATATCGGACCTCCAGGACTGGATTTGAACCCCTGATATAAGGGCTAAGGTGACTTCTATACTGTTGACATAAAGTGTTTCCGCCCGGTTTCGAACCGAGGACCTTTCGCGTGTTAGGCGAACGTGATAACCACTACACTACGGAAACTGCTCTTTGCCACAGCACACACAGCAAGTGATCCCAAACAGTCAGAAGCATGCCGCACAGCACGTGCGGGTGAACATCCAGCTCTTAGATATTAAGATTGTGACCACTAATAAGTACCCGGATGATGGCCTCAACAGTTCCCTACACTGGATAGACAACAGACACACCCTGTTTAACCCGAGAGCACTATTTTAGTTTTTTTACACTCAAGCATGTCACTGCAGACCAGGTTTAAGTACAACACCAAAGTTACAGTAGTGGTATGAATTACAGCACAGGTGTCAAACATGCGGCCCCTTAAAAATCTGAATAACACGAACCTTGAAATGTCTTAGTGCAATTTACTAATATTCTGCCTCAGAATATCAGTTTATCATTTACACATGTACATTAGGGCTTAGATTACAATGACACAAAGCATTTAGTAACAGGCAGAATATTGGTAAAAATGCTCTTACTTCTCTTCAAAAATGTAATGTTTAAATTTGTTCAAGTTATTTACATTTTTTGTCAAACAATAGTTTGTAAAAATGAAAACAATTATCGCATAGTTGTACTTTTTTACACTAAAACAAAGAGAAAATTTGCATTTTTCATTATTTATAGGTTCTTACAATAGTTTTTTTACTGGTTCTGATCTAATTGGTCTGTATGTGGAACCTGAATTGAAATAGTTTTTACACCATTGATTGATAATAATTGAGAATATTGATAATATTGATAGCCCTGTGATGAACTGGCGACTTGTCCAGGGTGTACCCCGCCTTCGCCCTTAAGTAGCTGGGATAGGCTCCATGTGACCCCCGTGACACTAGTGAGGATAAAGCGGGGATAGAAAATGAATGAATGAATGGTGTTCATGCTACTCATTACTGTAGGTAAGATTCATGTGCAGCAACAAAATGTGGAAGATTAGAACTGGGATTACTGAAAAGCTGTGATTCTGAGGATTTACTTGTAAAATGACGATGATCCCAAACCACTACAGAATGAGACATGAAGAAATGTAAGAGATCTATGGCCTTAAAAAAAAAAAGCATTATTAAACCAACAAATAAAATCAAAACGCAATCCTGCAAGAAGAAGAAAATGATACCCAATCAAAACCTTCATTACAAGAGCCATTTATCCAACAACACATGTTCCTCAGCCCATTCCAATCCGCTTCGCATGTGTCTAGCCCTGTGGAGAAAATCACCAGAGAAATGTGCCCCTCTGGAGCTCGTCAGCAGTAAACTGTAGCTACAAAAGGAGCAAATTAATGACCCAAACCTAAAACCACTGGGGGATTTGGTTCTTCTCTGCAAGAGTAAATTAAAGCTTTCCTTTACTTATCCTGTAACGGGCCCATTAACAAAACCAACAGGACCATCCAATTCTCCTTTGCCTCTGCCAGTGTTCTGCCATTGCAGAGTCTGAACAAAGCCCAAAGGTCATGCAAGGTTAACCATCAGATGTAATAAAGGCAGGCCAGTGGAGAGGAGACCTGCAGTCAACGGCCACACTGCCTGCACTTATATAATACCAATTTGTTTACTGAATAAGGGTGTGATTAGAGCCATAATTGCCACCAGGGACTGTCTTCTCTTGCATTTCCACCAAAGTGAAAGAAGTGTACTATAGTTAATTGTTGGGAAATAGATGGAATACATTTTATTATAAACAATTTATTTGACAAGCTAAGTATCCACACACTACAGCTGAGTTAAATGGAGGTTGAGGTTGAATTGCCAAAGCAGCCCCTCACACTATTTTACCTGTAATATTTTGTCTAATGCAGGTACGTATTTGACACTTCCAGCTTGTTAGAGTTTAACCGCTTCCATCTAAAATTATTCAAGTTGTTGAATTTTTTTTTCTTTTAAATTAAGTGATAACGAATGAGCATAGTTTTCACAAGTATATCAAATATAATTAAAAATATCGGTGATGCTTTTGATCTTTTTAACTTTTAAGCAGACTTTTTTTTCTTTTTCTTATTTTCTTTTTTTTACCTTTGCAGTTTTTACAAGGTGGTATTTCTTTTGGTTTCTGTGTGCACTGTGACAGTAACTGCAACACCAAAAGAAACTGAAAATTCACAGGCAAGTGGGGAAAGTAGATCTGACAGGGCTCCACAGCTAAAATCCTCATCATTAGCCTTACATCTTAAGCAATTAGTAAATGCAGCTACAGCTCAGGGGATTTTATGTTCTGCAAAGTTGTTGATGGGCTGTTTTTAGCCACTATAGAATAGATAATGAATGCATGAATTTAAAGAGAACACAGAATTTGCTCAAATAGGGTGTTAATGAGGAGAAAGTGGAGGCAGCCCTTCTCTCATATGAAACAGAGTTTTGCAGCACAAACAACATACTATGAACTGATGAAAGCTCATATACATATATTTGAGGAGAAGATAATGAAAGGACGTGGCTTTTCCCTCGTGGGTGTAAATTGGTAGCATGTTGCTGCTCGGTAGGTTAGTGTTTGGAAGAGTTTCAGCAGTCTAGTGTCACTCAAATGATAGCAGAGATGAAAGATTTCTGTGACTATTATTATCAAGCTGTAATGCCCTTGAATCTGAATATATAGGCACAAAAAACAGCAAAGAAGAAAGAGTTCAAACTGGCATATTCAGGCATTCTGTTCACAGTTCTCTGAGATTTTAAAAGCATTCTCCGAAGTATGTTTTTTTCTTTATACGCCTTTGAAATGGAGTCCCAGATACAGTATGCATTCTGCCACACTTCCATATACACAATATCAAAGAATGATCTCTAAGATAGCCTTAAATGTACTGTATTTCTGCTCTTCTTTGCATTGCATGCCTGGAATTAAGATCCCAGGGGGCCTGTGCTGTCCATTAACATTCCCCAAAGTGCCTCCATAACTAAGAAGATTCATTTTATTACAAAGTGTAGCATTCATTTCATCCCTAAAAAGCAATTATGGCACCCATTTGGTACAAAGTCACTTTGTCCTGCAGAGTTTTAATTTCAGAGACTACAGAGGCTGAATGCCCAGATAAACAGCAGTGTTAGTTAAGGGCAAAGATTGACAGGTGCTTCAGCTGGTTCAGCTCATAGAAAGTTTGTTGTCATAATTTGCTTTCAGGGGAAATAACTGAGGTGCTTTGAAAAATAGCAACAATTTTCTACAGAAAATGAAAAATATTTTAAAGGAAGTTTCCCTCTGTTTGAAGGATAATAAAATAGCTTTTTTCCCCCCACAGTAGTTTATGGTATGGACATTTAAAGCTCCTCACACAACTCATATGGTGTCATATTCTATATGTGTAAGCGTATTTCTAACTAGTGCTATTTTCAAAGCATATTTCAAGGAATAAGCATATATTCAATAATAATAAATACACTGTTTTCTCTTGTCATGAAATGATTATGACACTCATTTATTCTTGATAGATAAAGTGTAATTTGGACTTCAAATGTAATGATTGTACCTTTTTTCCTCATGTCACTAAAGGTTCAATTAAAACGATCAGAATTCAAATCACTATGCAACATGGTTTTTGACACATACCACTATAGTAAGACACTGTGTCCTAAAATGTTTCCTGCAGCATTTAAAAGCAAATCATTTCCACTCCTTGTAATATTGTCTGTTTTTATTACAGGATGGAGGATGTTTCTGAACTCTGCCCAGTACAGCTCAAATGTTTCATCTTTTCCCACTGTTGTTTTAGTAAAGTTAGCCTTATATTAAAACAATAAAATCAATACAAATCCAATCTTATCTTCATCTAAACTCTATCAGAGCCACTGTTAACCTCCTTGGAGTCTTGAGCAAACCTCTTCTAAAAGGCAGGTGGGACCCATGAGTCATGTAAACCATTTTCCAGTATCATACAATCATACCTGACGTCCCAGGGCTTCTACGACACTCCTATTCATCCCCTACAACCCCCGACTACAATTTGCTCCATTTGTCAGTCTAAAAATGCGTAGACCTAAACAAAAGAGAGCAGGGCTGTGTTAAGAGTCAAACTAGATGTGGATTGATTGAGTCTGTACTTGTACTGACTGATAATCCAGCAATTCCTCCACTTTAGCACCTGTATATTATATTTAAGACCACTACTATCAATCCTGTCAGCTGTATCTGGCCAATTTAAACAAGCTCTCCAACATTTTCTTTTCTACATTTTGAAATATAAAGTACTATGATAAATAAAACTATGGCTTGGCTGACTTCTTGATGCTTATTTCTGAAGAGAGGGGCATACTTATTACAATGTGCCAAGCTAATCAACATTTCAAAGTAGGTATTTGATCAGTAGCCAGTGTCAAACTATTGCTCTCCATCTTACATCAGTCCAGACTCATAACTAAGCCTTGACGTCGGTCGATAATATTGCCATTTTAAAATTAGGTGCACCTATGAGGAGTGCCATCTTGTTTATATACTGTTTGGACTGAATCCCATAGAGCTAACAGCTGGGGTGGTTAAACCTGTGCTTAGGCATGTTCAAACACAATGTGGCTATCCTTTCCAACCTACAGTCAGAAGTCAGACAGACTCTGTTGGTTTACCCATCAGGGCCGTGGGACCCTGCTGTCGGCTCAGCAGTTGGCCCACTGATTTTGTGATGTGGTTTGCAAGGCCTGCAAACTGAGGAATTGCATTCCTCTAGAGTGCACTCCACGTGGGGAATTGCCTCGTCAGCTGCCTTAATTTGCTCAGAACTACGTCAGTGGAAGACATCTGCTATCAGTGCCTTGGTCTTCAGTTCCACCTGTATGCAGTCACATCTCAGGGATAATGCATCTAATTCTATGGATCATTTTGTGCTTGGTACTGCAGGGTTAGAGGGCCCCTTTAGGGTTTAGCCCAAGCAGTTTTTATGTTGCAATCAAGTGGTAATAGTGAAGCCCATTAGTGGGTGTAGCATGTACGAAATAGCAACAGGGCTTTCTGGATGTGGCTTCACTTTTATGAAAACATGTGTTGCATTCCAATGAGGGTCCAGCTGGCCTGTGTCCTGTTCCTGTCACTGATTCAAAGTCAACACAGTGACCGGTGTAACAGACCTTTAAACGAAGGGTTCATGGGTTCTACCTCCTGACCTGGCAATGACTGCAGAAATGTATCTTTCAGTATTGAAGTAATGCCTCAGGAGAATAAACTAACACCTCGTCTTTGGAGCGCACTGATTGAAAGTTATAGGCAGTAACTAGTTATTGATATTTGCTGATATCAAAACTGGAGAAAACTCATTAAGTGATTCCTGTGTGACTGGACAGTTCTTCATCCTCCCATCGTAGCTGCAAACACTTACGCATATTTTAAACTAAGAGTATCTGAGTAGGTTGAATAATGGGGCAGCCATGGCTCAGAAGGTAAAATGGGTCATCCAATAATGGTTGGTGGTTCAAATCCCACTCTAACCAAAGGGTTGGTGGTTAAAGTCCATCTGTCCTAGTCTTGTACTGTTGTGTCCTTGGCTCCTCCATCCTTGTCACCTTGCCTCCAGCGGCACTCACACTGTTGTATAAATAAGTGTGAATGTGTGGTGGTTCAGCTCCTGTCAGTCTGCCCTGGGCAGCTGTGGATACAAATGTAGTTTACCACCACCAGGGGGAGAATGTGAGAGCGAATGAATAATGGATCAATAATGTAAAGTGCTTTGGGTGCCTTGAAAAGTCCTATAGAAATTTAATCCATCATCATCATCATCATCATCATCATCATCATCATCATCATTATTATTATTATTATTATTATTATTAGTAATAATAATAATAATAATAATAATATAATAATAATAATAATAATAACAATAAATGATGCTCTTTACAGTTCACATTATTATTATTATTATTATTATTATTATTATTATTATTATTATTATTATTACTACTGTCTGCATCAAATAACAATATAGAGCAGAAGAAATGATTTGATAAAAGATAAAACTATGCGCAGAAAAAAAAAAGTTTTCAACAGTGTCTCCATTTAGACCAAATCCTAAGGAAAGAGCATGTGTGCCTGTGGGTGGCAAAGCTGTGCTGAACTCACCAAAAGGCGATGTTTGACACACTGATAGTTATAAAATAGTGGGGATATCTTCACCACCCACCTCCTAATATGACGGTGACCCAACTGGGAAGGACTTGAGTGAGTGTCCTACAGGCAGACGCCGAACTGAAAAGCAGAACTCTGAGATCATATCATCACAGAATATCTACAACAAACTGTGGCGACATTTGCTCTCAGCTCCGCTCAGAGGTGGTCGGCATGTGCTGTTAAGTCACTCGTGGGTTGTGGCGAGCATATTGATTTTCCTGTGGCGTCTCAAATGCATCAAATCAATCCCCCATCCCACCTTCTGCAACCACCCCCAGAAACTGTCATTCAGGGTTGGAGATGGCACAGAAATGTTTTGCTCATTTCTATTTGATGTTATCTCTTCTAACCTGGGCAAAAATAACTAAAATATATAAATAAAGTCTAAGGAGGGAGCGGAGAGTCAGCGCCTGCTACATGCTGTATGTAAACAGCCAAGCAATCGATTGAGGGACAGGGCTGCCACAACGATTGTCGATTGTCTAAGTGGAAATGCATAATAAAAACAAATGAGTAAACATAGGAGTCATAACTAGATAAAACCTGTGCATTTGTAAGGAGTAGTGATTCCGTTGAAAAAGCCTGACACTTCTCAGCATAGTTGATTGTGAAGTCATTTGTTTGCTGTGGTGAAATGCTTGGATTCTGTATTTTGGGGGTATGACCTTTTGGAGCAACTCTATGGAAGGGCCTGAGAAGCACCATACAGAAAAAAAAAAAAAAAAAAAATCAATAACTGCAGTGAAACCATAAGACCCACAGCTTGTCAAAGGATCAGTGCAGTGTGTTGTAGAAGCATGCGGTCAGCCTGAAATCCATATAGACAGATTTATTATATCATGAGGAAAGATATTAGCATAAAAATAGCTGATTGAAAAGGAGCTCTGGGACATTGTGTATCTTGGACGTTGACTCCCTTCTCAAATAATTAAGAGCAACTTCGCTGCGGGTTTTACCATTTGGTTTCATATATTGTGATGCTTGTTTCACCTAATCACTGTCAATTTCTGTCAAATGTTATTTCAATGCGTGTGTATTTTAAGATCTAACACAAGCTCAGAAAATATTTTAGTTTGCTGGCAACACTTGCTCCTTATGATGAGTGTTATCGTGTACTGTATAGCATTGAGAATATATTTATGTGTTTATTTTGGGGAGGGAATGGGACTGTCAGAGGCTATTCCAACAAACACTGTGGAGCAATATTAGCTGTGGGAAGCCCTTTCATGGGACCTCAAGCTGAAGGCTTTGTTAGTCATACATCAAACAAGACCCAAGGCATCACAACAGTTGGAGGCCAATTTTATTCAGGTAACGTGTTGACACACATCTCTTGTTGTCATGCCATCACCTGGGCACACCCAACCATCTGCTCGTTACCACACTCCTCACTGTTGGGCCGGCAACCAGTGAGGGGAAATATGAAGAAATATTTTTTAATACCTATTATTCACCACGATTTTTGTTATTTTCTCTTTATTAAAAACTAAGTCTAATCGGACAATAACTATTCTTTGAAAACAACATCAAATCATTTTTTTAACTTAAATATATATTTCAAATTGTGAAACCTGAAGTTTATCAGTAAGTCATTTTAGTTAAAAAAGAAATAATAAATCGACCTGTCCTGCTTCAGCAAATATGACTAAATAGTGACAGCTTAGAATTTTATCTGTCATTCATAAAACAAAATACATTTAAAAAATAGGAGCAACATCCCTGTATCTCACCGACATTTTCTATCAAGAATTAATAATGACTTGAATTTGTGAGGTTGTCAGGTTGTACCGCTATGTTAGAGTCCTGTGGTCTTGATGCAGGAGCTCAATCTCCCAACAGAAGTGAGTGGTACGTTCACTGGAGTATAAGTCTGCTAGTTAAATTAAAGTCCATTTATGACTTCCTATCAGTGATCAATAGGAATTATATTGATATCTCTAACCATCTTCACGTTATGAGCCAACAAAATATGGCTCATTATAAGTAAAGGCAAATTTTTAATGTTTCAGAAATTTGTCAAAAATTATATAAAAAAAAATCAAAATTTCTTAAAAACTAAAAACAAACTTTATGAACATTGTCCCAGGGAAGCTAAATAAAATGTTTTAAATTAATCCAACCATTCGGTTTGAAATCTAGATATCAATGACATCGAGTTTGACCCTTCGAAGTTACTCAAGATCAAAGGTCATGGACTCAAGTGAAATTCCATACATGACTTCCTATCAGTGCTCAATAGTAACTCTATTGCTAGTATTTTTGCGTTAGAAGACATTAAAGTATGGTCCATTGTAAGTAAAGGCAAATTTTTAATATTTAAAAAAATCAAAGCTATAGAGGCTGTAGAGGGTATGCAGATATGTCCCCTCCCCTCCGGACCACGCCCCTCTAAAGCCCTGGTCACACAGCACTCCACGTCTACATCACGTACAAAAAGTTATGAAAATCTGGTGGACGTGGTCGTCAGTGGTAATCTTTGGTCAATTTTAGCCTGACCGTGCTTTGTATGGGGTACGGCCGTTGGCAGCTGTTCCACTGCTGAAGCACTGCCTAAGCACGGCTAACCACGTGTAAGGCTAAAAATAGGTTCGCACGTCTTCGAACACGGGAAAAAAGGAGCAAGTTACCACGGCTAACCGCGGCCTCATCACGTCTGTAGCACTGCCAATCACATGTTGAGCGCGGATGTAAAACCGGAACTCCACTGCCATAGCACTTTCCAATCACGGGTAACTGCAGCTCAGCGTCGTCAGAAGCACGGCTTGCTGTGCACAAATGTGGCCGCGCACGGTTGGTCTTCACAGTTGCCGATCCAGTCGTAAAGCCGTAAAGCCCCAGCTGAGGTCTCCTCGCAATCCAGTAAAGCACCCAGATGTTCCGTACCATCCTCCTCCTCCTCCTTCTTCTTCTTCTCTCAAGGATATGTTGGGCCTGTATCAGTTGGTTCTGTTGGTGCTGGGGCATGAAGATGAGGACATCAAGGCGTTGAGGGTTCATGTTCACTCCTTGACATCTAGACTAGCGGTCTGTCACAGCCAGAGCACGGTCATCGGACAGGTTTTATGCGTTGGTATCATGGGAAATCACTGAAAAATGGATTTTTCCGCATACATAGCACTACCTAAGCCCGTTAAATGATGTCTTGAACAAGTTCTAAATATGATTGATCACTGCCTAATCACTTCTGTATCACTTCTTATTTACGGCATATAAATACTGTAATTTTCTGAGACCTCGGCACTTGCAAACTTTCGCGTCTTACCGCATCCCCCCAAGTTTTAATCACTGCTGGAACACAGATTATCATGTGTGTTGCACGTCTTTACCACGTGTGCCACCCGTGGTTGTCCATGGGCTAAAATTTTGAGCAGTTCAAAACTTTTTGCTGCGTCCAACGCCGTTCCGATTTTTCCCCGCATCCTACCACGTCTACAAATTGACTGTAGCTCCTCTTAAACTCGACATCAATGCAAACAACATCGTCTGCTTCATGGGAGACCACTTTTAGGTGGGTTTTGGTCGTGATTAAGCCATAAAGCGCTGTGTGACCCGACCTCAATTCAGACTGAGTGGCAAAAACAAACCAACTCAACATGGCAGAGTATAGCGGTAACTACAGCGAGACTGGGAAAAATGTGAAATATAACATGAAATTAAGGACTATTGGACTCGGAATGGATCCATACAAGCTCCCAAACAATAAGTGGTCTATGAACATTGACATATAGCCAGAAATCATGTATCCTGACAATTATATGTACCTGATTTCAACACCGGTTTGTGGTGATTAGATGTGCCTTTGTGTCCCAATAACAGTAGTATTTTATATTCCCAGATGTTGGCCTTGGAAGATGTTTATGCAATTTTTGTTTATAGCCTAAATGATCTGCAGTTTTTGTGAAGTTTCTGTTGAGCAGGTTGCTTGTTGTGGAGAATTGATGACATCCTCATCATTGTTAATCGGAGGATTACAGCTGTTGAGTGCTTTCAATTCAACATACAATTGTTTTGGAGGTTTTTTGTCAGTGAAGACGTATTTTCTTGGCAGTGACTGCCAAAGTGAAGGCCCAGCAGTAGTGCTCACAGTTTGGTACTGATTTACAGCACTTTAACCCTTAGTATTGACCCAAGTGAGTGAATGATCTACTTGTACTTTTGATATTTGACATATACATTTAATATAGTTCACATCAAATACTTGATACAACACAGCTATAACAGCTTTGTGCTAGAGAACCCCCTTATTTGGAAAACTGGGTCAGCCTTAGTTTAAGCTAGTTTACAAATCATGTAGAGCACAAGTTTCATAATCACACAATTTAAGACAAAAGCATTTCAGTTATGAAAGATAGAACTAAATGACACATGCTAACATTAGGAGCTTTACTAAGAAGTAACGTTAGCCAAAACAATATGTAATTTAAAGTATGATTTTATCCAAGAATACAGCATAAATTAACATTGCCTGATATGAAATGCCAACCACAAATCCAGGTTTTGTTGCTTGGATTCCAGTTATTTCTACGAATAGCAGCCATCCATCTGCTTTTTCACTTTAGCTTTAGGTTAAAAGACTGCTCTGAGTACTTTTTAAACCTATTTGTGCAATCAATACCACAACAGCACTTCTCCATTTTATTTTAGATTGTTCTAAAATTTTCGCAGTATTCAAGCCAAAGCCGCTATTCATCTTCCTCTTTTTGCCACTCAGTGGGCATAACTGTGGTAGCTGTGATGTCACATGCATACCCTCTATTGACCAGTACTGTGGCACAAAGTATCGGTTTGTGTATTACCACACAACCAATCAGTGCCCTCGTGGTATCATGTCTAGACTGGTAACATACATCCTGAAAAATTCCAAGGCAATCAGATAGCAAATAGGTCACATTGAAGCACAGTGGACATTTAGCTACCATTTACACAGTTTTTACCAGTAATATTATTGTGATTCCAAAGGACTACCTTTTAACTTTACGCACTGATCCATTGTTCTCCCACATCATCTCCTTCTCTTTTGCAGCTCCAGCAGTGTTGCACTTCCTTCTAAAAACACGGTCAGACTCGTATTAACACAAGCTCAGAGTTTCCCCTCATTTCAGGGTTAACAGACTCAGAGTTTTCACTGAACCTGTTTTGTGACACGGACCCCACATTGTCTACTCTCATTCTGTTTCGGGAGTCCGTATTCGAGCCACTCAATCCGGTCCAGTGTCACAGCAGTGTTCACTGGAGTCAGCCTTCGTTCTCTGGAACTTCAAAGTATCCTTCGTAGTAGAGTTACTCCTTTTTCTGAAAGTTGAAGAGTTTTTCTAACTGTTGCTTTCCTCGCTGTTGTGACTGGACCAGGAAGTTAACTGCAAACTGACTTGCCTTCACAATCCTATGTGGAAATCGGAAATATCATGTACTTAATGTGTGGCTGGTTATCTGCACAATCTGGCATCTCAGTACTGTCTAAAATAGCTTTTTAAATGTAAGTTTCAGTGACAAATTGTCACTGGAATCAGTTTTTTCACTACCAGTGACGTGAGAATAGTGAATATAAAGTGTTGAGTCTGAATTATTGTCGTTCCTACGTTCCCTGAAGGCAACATGAACGAGGACAGTCCTAAAGCCTTTTTGTTATGCTGCCACTCATGATTCCACACCCCTCTCAGTTCAGGGCCCACCCTCCACACCACATCAGGGCCACAAGTTGAACTAGCGTAAAAAAAGAGATCTGAAAGCAAAAAAAAAAAAAAAAAGATTTGAAAGCGAAAAGAAGATCTGAAAGTGAAAACTCAGATTTGAAACCGTAAAAAATATTTGAATCTGAAAAGATAAAACATACGACTCAAAAATAAATAAACTAAAACCTCAAATATTAAAATACTTATGAAAGTGAAAAATGAAAATACTTCATTTATTCAAAAGAAATACCGAATTGAATGAAAAAACTCTGTACACACTTATTTTAATTTTAACACATTGTTGTATTTTTCAAAATTCAAGATTAAAACTTAAATTTTCAGTTTCAAATTAAATTTTTTCATACACAATATTTATGACCCCAAATTGGCTCCATAATCCGACCAGTAGTTTTCTCAGGGAAGATGTTTGAAAAAAAAAATTGCTAATCAAGATGATGACAATGAAGATGATGACAATGACGAAGATGACAATGAAGATGATGACAATGACGAAGATGACAATGATGCAGAAGATGCTCATGGCCTATTGGCTAGTGAACTAAAAGAAGGAAGTTGCTGGTCTTATTTTTTCAGGGCATAAACATATTGTAAATGATATTTAATCATTTTAATTTGTGTCTTAGAGGAAGAGATGAGTGGGTGCATACCTCCACCAAGGCCTCACAGTGCTGTCATTCAACCCGATGCTATACTGTCATGGTACAGAAAGTGAGTATATAAGTTTCATATTAAGTGGTGCGGTACTTTTTTTTTTTACGTAGTCAAGCTGAGAAGTAAACTAACCAACACCTGAAGTAACTTAATGGTAGAAGCTATGATCTGCACTCAAATGCCTGACTCAGAGTGAACTTATTCTGGGGTTATTGTAACCACTAGTCATTGAACAAAAACTATTATACAAGTTAACACATCACATTAAAAACAAAATAAATAACTAAGCTATTACTGTTTAATATTTATTTATATGTGTACTTGCTTCACCCTGGTCTGCAGTTACTGCACAAAGCTGCAAGGCCTTAAACTCCTAAAAACTCTGGTGCACACTCAAATGTAACAGGTGAAAATAATAACCTTAACACTGGCTGCCACCTGTCATAAAACTACGGGAAAAGGGAAGATAAAATCAAACCTGAGCTATTTTAGAAACACAGTGGCACAGCATTGTGTACTCTACAGAGGAGACCTGCTCCCCCTAAAGACATTATCAACTAATTCCAAATTAACAACAACACAATAATTTCTACTTCCACATCATTATACATTTCTGAAAATATAATTATGAATATTACATTCCATTTTTGTAATTAGAGCTTTCTAAATGACTTTAAATCTTACACACTGGATCTTTAAGGGTTGTTGGCATGTGCTGTGCTGGGAGTCCCTCATTTGCTGCAGACTCCATTTCTAAACAGTCTAAAATGTTAATATGAATAAGCGCAATGGAAAAGCATTAAAATACTAAGCACTGAGTTGAAGGAAAATCATACATAGGCCTCCATGTACATAGAAATCAGCGAACAGTTATAAACATGTTACATCTTTAAAAAATCAGAAATCAACCAAAAGCTCATTTGTGAAATGAGCAGCAGACTTTACTTTTAGCCGAGGGTCTCCCAACCTTTTCATTTTTAGAGCATGCAGCAATATACTCTATATTACCTATAAAACATTACAGTGTTGTTCAAGTATGGTGGTTAGGTGCAACAAGAGGGTAATATTCTCTTATGTTGGAGAATATTGAATTTTTATTCCCTCATGGTATGTGGCTTGTCCTTTCCCATTCCACCTCTGCTTCTCCCATCTTGTCATGTAGACAAGTTATTATTTCCCTGAAACTTGGGTAGATCTGCACAAAATAACATTAACAGTAAGCCTCGTCTTTATTCGCATGGCACCACTAAAATTCACTGTCAAGCAGTTGCAATAATTTTGGTCTGTTCGTAGTAGTTTTGCTTAGCGAGACCTAACTCCTCACCGGTTTAGCGAAGTCCCAGAGAGAGCGCTAAATTGTGCCAGGGACTTGTCTCAGTGGAACTTTGGCATTTGCATAAAGCAGAAAAAATGCCTCAAAAAACAGATAGGCCTGCCTGACCGCATGGTCCAAATGGTCGTCAAAATTTGTCATTTTCAGGAAGCATTTGCTACACTGAAAGAAGTTCAAGAAGCAGAGGGGCTTAGACAAAACATTTTACATCTGATTCTGATGTGATTAGTCAAAATGAGAAGGGCCTCGGTTCCGTGTAGACATTGTATAACTTTTAAATATACATTTTAAGGAGTTTGGCTCCTCAAAATTGAACCCCATTGACATAATGTATTTCGTGATTCTACAATGGAAGTACAATTATTATTATTATTATTATTATTATTATTATTATTATTATTATTATTATTATTATTATTATTATTATTATCATCA
>JAQQZY010000023.1:6150971-6163249 GCA_030068375.1 Ostorhinchus rueppellii
ATACACACACACACATTTTCTTTTCTGAATACCAGAAAATCTTTTGGACTGAATTTCACTGATGATTTTAACTATTGGTACAAATTTTACAAATTAGCTGTATAAGATTCAAAACCCTGTGCTTCTAACCCGCTGTCTCCATCCAGCTGACGATTCAGATCCATCACTGTACCCAGAGGGGGATTTTAACTTATATGACTTCAGCTTCATGGTTGGTTTTGTCCTTAGGGCTCACCTTAGGACACCTATCTTTTCACAAGTGTAACACCTGTATGGTTGGGTGTTGACATCAGAAAAGACAGCCCGCTCACAGCTTGCCTCCATGCATCACCAGTAAAGGAATCAGTGGTTTGCTCAGTGTTCTGTTGTGAGTTAGCAGCAAGGGTTGTCATAGTGATTTTATTATGATTGATTCCTCTTATCAACTCTAACTTCTGTGTGACCCAGTGTAAAATAAACACAGGGAAATGGTTGAGGTGAGAAGGTCTAAGTTTGCAGAAAAAAACAACAACAAAACAAACCTGTGCTTACCCTTGCAAACTGGGGGGAAAAAGCAAAATCTTACCATGTGTTTTTCATTTGTCGAAATATCTCGTCACATTTAAAATAAGAAGGCATAAATAATAAGGCATAATCACCTGAAGAATAACTTTTCAGTGAAATATAAGAATGTTTTTTTTTAGACAATAGAGCTTGAAAATATAATTAAGAAATCTTAAAGATCATTTTCACTTGTTCCATTGGCAATTTTTTTTTTTTTTTGGCTTGAAATAAGAAAATAATAATAATGAAATATAAAATGCTGCAACATAAAAAAAAAATCTTGAATTAAGCAAAACAAAAAAAAATGAAGTGAAAATTAGCCTATCTTGATATGATTTGTTGAATTAAGATTTTCACGATCTATTGTCAACAAATAAGTTCTTATATCTCACTACAAAGTTCCTCTTCAGATGATTATGTCTTATTTTAAGTGCAATGAGATTTTGACCAGAAATGAGAAAAATACAATTGGTAAGATTTAGATTTTTGCAGTGCATGTACATTTTATCCATGTTTTTGCTGTAGAAAATCCACCCGTGCCTGATTTTATCTGATGACAGGTGTTTTCAGACAGGAAGGAGGGTTAAAGACAGCTGAACTTATCCTGATTAGTTTCTTTCAGATGCGACCTAGACATGACTACTGCTCGACTCCATTTCTCCAACATGGAAGCTATAGTCGCAGAAAAAATTATTAGACCACCCCTTGTTTTCTTCAGTTTCTTGTTCATTTTAATGCCTGGTACAATTAAAGGTCCATTTATTTTAGACAAATATAATAATAACAACAAAAATAAGTCATTAGTTTAATTTCAGAGCTGATATCTATCAATTTTCCATGTTTTCTTGATAAAAACCAAAATCACTTCACTTCTTACATCAATATCTATGGCATTGTACTGACAAAAACATTGCTTTTACACATTCCATGTTTACTTTTTGGTCTGTTTTAGTCACATGATAAACATAGGAGTTAGGCCTGGATTACATAACTATTGTCTTTGATGACTTTTGATGGTCTCAATTGTTTCTGCAACTGTATAAAAAGTGGCTGCAAATAACAACATTAAGTTCAAATGTAGTTATATTTCACTTTTTTGATTTGACCCAAGAGGAAAGAGATGCACCAGATAAGATGAGATATTTCATAACTAAAACATTACAACAAGCAAGTGCAGAGAAAAAGACAGGTAGAAAAACCACAAAGGAGTGAAAAACGAAATGGAAAAAAGAAATCTAGTATTTATATAAATATGTACATAAATTCAATTAAAGTTAAATATTATTTACATTGTGGTTGAAGTTAGGTGTATATTTTTAGTCTGGTGCTACAGCTTTAAATGGACTCCCAGACCCAGTGGCATAAATGGTAACAGCAACCAGTGACACAACATTCTCTGTAACATTCCTTAATTAACCCTTTGATGCATGAATTGTGAAAACCTTAGTCAAGTTTTTCATCCTTGGTGTTTTTATTCCTCTTTAGGCATGAAAAAAATGATGTGACTGACATTTTTTGAATGAAACTATTTTTTTATGGAGTTACAAAAATACCCACTCATTTGTACACCGTGCATTTAATTTTTGAAACAATATCAGAAAGTGACATAATTGAATATTTTAATGTAGCTAATATGATGTTTTCTCTCATTTTTACATACTCTACTTCTATCATACTAGTTGTGACTCACATGGAGATAATATGAAAAATAACCCGGTTAATTACAGTCTAAAAACAACTAGCACTTGGTTTACACGCAGACCTGTTACAGTAGATCAGGTTAGCTCAGGTTAATCTAGAACAGCAAAGTTACAGTAATGGTAAGGACAGTGTACAGTGTATGGGATCATGCATGAGCGTCCACTGTCCTGGCTGACATGGAACTAAAGCAACAAAACCCACGAATACAGGGAAAAAAAAAACACCAACAAAAAAACAGCCGTAGAATAGATGTCCACTGTAGTGACCACTATGCATCAAAGGGTTAAATAAATTTCACAGATGAGGTCAGTCTCTGTTGGAAACAGGATAATTGTCTATCCTTGACCTTAACCAAGACAGGGGAGTAACAGAACGCATGGGTACAATTGGTAACTGCATTTAATTACATTCAAATAGATAAAGAGAATATAGTTACAATTTTACACTGAACAAAATATAAACGCAGGGAACCTCTACAAATTATGGGTCCCATGAAAGCATAACTATTGTAGACTCTGAAGGGGGGTGGTGGTGCACCATCACTTTATATTGTTTCAACGTTTCAATATCAGAACCTCCACCCTGTATCCACTGGGCCCCCTCCACTACTATGTGCCCCCCCAAACACTGGGCCTCATGAATTTGACATGTTTAAACCAAGGAGTACTGCCATGTTTAACACCCCCCCCCCCCCCCCCCCAATCGGCACCCCAGTATAAACGTAACACTTTTGTTTTTGCTCCCATTTTTCATCTACGTACACAAAAGGCCTGTTTCTTTCAAATATTGCTCATAAATCTGTCTAAATCTGTTAGTGAGCACGTCTCCTTTGCTGAGATAATCCATCCACCTCACAGGTGTGGCATATCAAGATGCTGATTAGACGGCCTGATTATTGCACAGGTGTGTCTTAGACTGGCCACAAAATAAGGCCTCTTTATCATATGCAGTTTTACTGTATTGGGGAGGTCCGGGGAGGTCAGAAAACCCATCACTATCTTATGTGGCCACCATTTATTTGTTTTTAAAGCCCTCACTGGTATTTTACTGTTTTTTTCATTTTTTCATATATTTTAATCTTTCAATATCACACTTGCTCATAGGACTGGCTCACACTGCAGATTCCTTCGGTTCATGTGGAATTGGGAGTGTACAATTTTTCTTACTGTGATCCTGAAACCTGGAACACTCTCCAAAACTATCTGAAACTTATTGCTTATAAGTAGAGTTGTGTTTGTAATTCATCTGTCACTGTTACTTTTTGGTATTTCTGATCTGTCCATTGGATGTTTCTTGGCTATATTGTAAATTAGGTTGTGTCCTCTCAAGTTTAAATAAAGGTTATGATGATGATTTACCTCGCACAGTGCAACACATCTCCTTGGCATAGAGTTGATCAGGTTGTTGATGGTGGCCTGTGGAATGCTGGTCCACTCCTCTTCAATGGCTGTGCGAAGATGCTGGATATTGGCAGGAACTGAAACAAGCATTCATATACGACGATCCAGAGCATCCCAAACATGGCCAATGGGTGACAGGTCTGGTGTATATGCTGGCAGTGCAAGACCTGGGATGTTTTCAGCTTCCAGATCCTTCAACGTGGGGCCGTGTGTTATCGTGGTCCAACATGAGGTGATGGTTATGAATGGCACAACAGTCGGCTTCAGGATCTGGAGACAGTCTGTGCCTTCAAAATGCCAGCAATAAAATGCACCTGTGTTTGTTGTCCATAACATATGTCTGCCCATACCATAACCTCACTATGGGCCACTCCATTCACAATATTGACATCAGCAAACTGCTCACCCACACAATGCCGTACACATTGTCCGCCATCTGCCCTGTACAAAGAAAGCCGGGATCCATCCATGAAGAAAACACCTTTCCAAAGTGCCAGACACCATCAAATGTGAGCATTTGCCCACTCAGGTTGGTTACAATGCCAAACTGCAGTCAGTTTGAGACCCTGATGAGGCGACAAGCATGCAGATGAGCTTCCCTGAGACCGTTTGACAGTTTGTGCAGAAATTCTTTGGTTATGCAAACTGATTGTTGCAGCAGCTGTCCGGATGACTGGTCTCAGATGATCTTTGAGGTGAAGACGCTGGATGTGGAGGTCGTGGGCTGGTGTGGTTACATGTCATCTGACAAATTCTCTGAAACGCCTTTGAAGACTGCTTATGGTAGAAAAATGAACATTTAATTCATGGGCCACAGCTCTGGTGGTGGACATTCCTCCAGTCAGCATGCCAATTGCGTGCTCCCTCAAAACTTGTGACATCTGTGGCATTGTGTTGTGTGATGACACTGCATGTTTTAGAGTGGTCTTTTATTGTGGCCAGCCTAAGGCACACCTGTGCAATCATGCTGTCGAATCAGCATCTTGATATGCCACATCAGTGAGGTGGATGGATTATCTCAGCAAAGGAGACGGGCTCACAAACACAGATTTAGACAGATTTATGAACAATATTTGAAAGAAATAGGCTTTTTGTTTACATATAAAAAGTCTTGGATCTTTGAGTTTAGCTCATGAAAAATGGGAGCAAAAACAAGACAGTTGCATTTATATTTTTGTTCTGTGTACATCAATCTCTGGATTGAAAAACTCTGAAGCCAGGATGGAAGCTATTTTTCATGTCCAATGACTGTTTTGCAAAACTGATGAAACACCTTTAGGTACATTTTATTTTTCTTGAATACTAAAATTGTCCACCCAGTGAACTGAACTGCTGGTTGACATTTGAAAGAAAGTTCCTCCTTTGTGTTAAAATACAGCCCACATGCAATTTACAGAACATCAACCTTTCCCATATAATCACAGTAACACTTGGGTTCAGTTTAGTATTCTTTTTATAGTGCTGTTTCATGAATGCATCATTCACACTGCCACATTAAAATAATGATGATAATATAGTGTGGAAGTAAAACTCTGTTACTTTGAGTAATTGACTCTGTGACAAATACAATCTGAACCTAAATGCAGGACCACAAACCACATTCTGAATTTAGTGCAGTCTTTATTAATAAAATAGCAAGTGAGCAAAAAGAGTTCAATGAGTCCAAACAACAGTTCACATCCACATCCTTCAGCACTGTAAGGTGACAGCTCACTGTAGTGAAGAACTCCATGAGGAATCCACCAGGGATTGGAATCTACGACCACAGTCAAACAACCAAGGAGGAGCAGACAGCAGGTGAGTCGGGACAGGCGAAGGGTCCGAAACCAGGAGCCAAAAGGAACGAAGGAGACATAGTCGGGAACAGAAGGCAGGGCAGGTTGGTATATCGGGAGGCAAACAGAGCGACGTGGTCAGGAACAAAGGGCAGGTAGGTTACCGAAAGGCAGGCAGAGACATAAGCCACGTTTACATGGACACAAATTATCGGAATAAAAGACCAATCAGATTGAAAATGCTTCATGTTAACACGTCAGTTGGAAGATTCTGATCTGATCAAGTACATTCGGAAAGAAAAATCATTCCGAAAGAGATGGGTGGTTTATGCCGATCATTATTCCGATCGGCGTCCTTGTACACACCCGTTCGCATTCTGTCTTGGATTATCTCCACTGCGCATGTGTACTATGTCTGTATGACGCGTTTCCACCTTTGCAATGATGCATGTTCATAATTTAAAATTTGAAATCAAATTAATTTGTGCCACAAGGTAGGAAAATACAATGTGAAGGACGCAAAAAATTAAAGCTCCCGCATTGCACAGACACGTGGCGTTTGTTGACATCGGAGGCGGAAATAGGGCTTCTTCTAATATTTCCGGAAAATTGGACCAATCCGTTCATGCCCAAACTTTTTTTTCCGATTAAATGCTGTGTGCATGTATACGCACGACATGATTGGATCATGTTATTTAGTGTCCGTGTAAACAGTTAATTAAGATATTCCGATCATCCAAGATTTTGATCGGATTGGGAAAATGTGTCCATGTAAACGTGGCTAATGTCAGGAAAACAGGCAGAGCAGGTCGGGTTTGGAAACAGGAAGGAGTCTAACACTGGATAGTCTCACATGAAGCAGAACAGAAGTGCATATATACACACAGCCTGATGAGCTACATCTGTGCTCACTGGTGAACAGAGTTATCTGATGAAGAGGTGTGGCCAAGTTAAAGAGAGAGGAGCAGCAGAACATACGGAGATGTGACGCTCAGATATACTATGATTATATTTAAGAGCACATTTTTTCTCAGCTGTAGAGGAAAAAAAACATTTTCGAAGTACCTCCCAGCACTGATCATCGCCTTTTATTGAAGTAGGCAGGTCAGTGCTTAAAGCTGTAGCTTTATCAACGTGTGTATACTGCAGTCAAAACGAAAATGCACCTCTGTGGGTAAAAACAGAGGTCTATGTCAAATGTTCATGTCCTGGCCATTACTAGCTGCCTGCTGCAAGCACTAAAACAAGGTTGCACAATGATTTGAAATATAAAAACAACAAATAGCTTTTTGGTGGCAAATGCCGATAATGAATTATGACTGGTGCATCTAGGGTGGTCTGTACAATCATTTCAAGGGGCTCTAGAATTATGAGCACAGCCTGTGCACTTTCTGTTCACCTTACTGCTTAATTAATTAACACTTTTGTCCCTTGAGTAGTCCATGCTCAAACTATCAATTTTGAGTGTGTGCTCTTCCATCTGCAGCCTTGATTATCAAAGTGATCATGAAACCAAAAAGAGCATTGTCTGATTAATAATGAATGCTGAGAGAGACTGGGAGAGTGAGCATGCCTTAACTGTGACAGCCACTGCAGACACTGCTGAACTTCTCAAATGAATGTCCAAATATAGGTATATGAGCAGTGTGTTTAAACATGCATAATTTGTACGTAACACGGCCATTATATTCTGTTACATTATTACCAACTCCTTCTGTGTTGGCTGTTTTCTCCCCGGCTCCCTCTCCTTCTGATCAAGGAGTTGTGGTTAAACATCAGTCTCAGCAGGAATCGCACTGCTGTTTGTAAAAGATTGTGGTTGACCACTGTGTAGCTCCAGCTGAGCAACTGGGGATGAAGTAGTTTGCTCAAGGGCAACTCAGTAGCAGCGGTCGTAATCCCAGAGTCTGGGTTAATGGAAGTTCTGTTTTTGTCTGCATAAATCTGTTTTCCTTTCAAGGCTGTGGAATTATTCTAATGTCTACAGATATCAAGTCATATGAAAAACGCCTGTAGCAAAAAACAGAATTTTCTGCTTACATGCTCTCTGTGGAGCAAACATGCAAGTGGGGCACAGTGACTCCTACAGTATGATGGAGTGTACATGGATTACATGACAAGGTTTGTACGATGTGAGATGTGAATAATGAGGTCTTAAGTGTGTCATACTTGTAACTGATACCAGATTCTCTAATCCCAAAAATACCTAAAAGGAATAACTTCAAGCATCACCTAATGTTGCTTCAACTTTTCTTTTCTGCTGGAAAACTCAGTTTGTTGCAGTTTTTATAAACATAATATTTCCAATACGTGGCATCCTTTTAATAGTTTTGCATGGAGGCATTGCTTCTGTACATGCTCATGTGTCACTGTCACATTTCATTTGGATGTACTGACACTGACAGCACATCTAGTCTCCCCTGCTGACTTGAGTGCTTTATTGAGCTGTGCTCAGTATGGGCTTTGGATCTAAAATGTGAGGCAAGTGTGCACAGTAAGCCAACCATGAGTGGCGTAAGCTGTCTTCCTCCAAGATCTCTCTCTCCCTTTATCTCTTTCCTTCTCCCTCTTTCTCTCTCATTCTCTGTTGTTGTGATGAGCCACTGCAGTGGGGAAAGGACTTTGATCCACTGGCTTGACAGCAGCCTGCCAAATTCCCTTTCCCCACGCAAAAATGCACAGATCCTGCCTTGCAGCAGTAGGGCCCACTTATTTGTAATCTCATAGATTACTGTCCCCAGGCTTAAGTGTAATGAGCCACAAACATCCAAGAAAAACATGTTATTTTTCACTCTAACTTGAAGGCTTAACTTGCATATAAAAAGTCTCAGTGTAAGCTTGGACTATAGTAGGTCTGTGCTTATCCTACAGTGCATTTCTGGCAGTGTGATACACATCAATGTTGTATTGTACACTCTATTTGCTCTCTAAAGATATATTGAATAAAACAGTTTGAGTTGATTGAAAATTCAGTCCTGAAGTTACTGAATTGAACAATTAATAAAATTCCTTCCGACAGAGTTGCAGTATATTTAATCAGGAAGTGCTTTATTCAGTACTAGTAAACACAATGTCTATGACAAGGCAGCAAAAGACACACAAAGGCGGAGTCAGGAGGGAATAAACACCTGACTTTTGCAGAGTAATATGGAAACCATAGTGAAAGATGGGAAGAAGATGGAACTATGACCATATGGGGCTTTAGCAGAAACGTTTAAGTGGTAAATGAATCACATTTGCACTGAAAAATAAAAATGACAGTTGAATTATTTTGCTATAATTTTCTAAAAAGGCAGACATCAGAGACAGAAGCCACACCCTCTGCTTGTCTGATTCCAACCCCCCAAGTACTCATGAGGATACTGTTTGCTTTATTTATTTTGATTGAATGGAAAAAATGTCATAAACTAGAAGTTAGCGTTCTTCATATTCTTGCAGTCCGCCCAGCCTCCTTCACTACATCCCCTGGGAAAATGTTTCAGCGATGATAAAAAATAAATAAATTAATTAAATAAATCATCCGCAATACTTCTTGTGTACATGACTGGGTTTGCAAAACAGGATGGCAAATGAAGAGAAAATGTCAGTCACTAAACAATGTCTAATATTGTTTTGTTTTTTTTGCTGTTTTCCAGCAGCAGGTTCAGTGTATAAGTAAAGCATTTGCTTCACCTTTATTTAACCTGGAAGTCCTGTTTTTTTGAGGGAGATGTGGTCACGAGATGGCACCAATACAAGGTCGAGAAAATGATAAACTCCAGTGTGATTAAAAAAAAAAAAAAAAAACAGACAGGAGATGAAAAACAGAAAGTATTAAAACAGACTGGCTGCAACAGACATATTACATAAAGTCTGATTTGACACAGCTTTGAACTCTTCCAAATCAAGAAAATCACTAAGCTGTAATGTGTTCTGAAGGTTATTCCACAAGCAGGACCCAAATGAACACCAATCTTGTCTAGTATCAGTTCAGTATTACCTCCTGCTTCATTAGTGCAGATTGTTTGCCACAGACTACAAAACAAGAGTAAATATTTACCAGGCATCTCTTACATTGCATGCATTTACCTCTGGCACACTGCAATTTAACATTACAAGTAACATTGGTATCACCCCTTTCTGTCTTTTTTCCCCACTTTTTTTTCTAGAAAATTATAGGCCAGCAAGACTTTTTGGAATACGAGCTACAAAGTGAGAGCTGTGCTGGAGCTGAGAGTGCATGCTACTATAAAAAGAAATATCAAAAGGTGCATTTCTTTTTAAACAGTCTGTAAATGCTTTTTATGAGCTGTTAGTGGCATGAACAAATTGACTATTTCAGCAAAATAATGTTCCATGAGTAGAGTTACTGATGGGTGCAACATTAAATAGCTGTAGTTTTTCTGTAATTGTTTAACCCATAAAGACCCAAAGCTATTTTTGTGTCAGTTCCCAAGTGAATTTTCTCTATATCTAACCTTTAAGTGATTTATCACCATTTATTATAACATTATCCTCAGCATTTTTTGCATTCTTTAGTGAAAAGCAGGTACTTTCCTATATTTAATTGACTGGTCATGTAGATGTTCATAAAAGCTCAGGTTAAAGTTGAGGGTTGTTATATCAGAGAAAACAGAGAAAAGTGAAGACAAGGTGACTTTTTCAGTAAAACCTGTCATTAACTGAACATAAACCCGGTGTGTCCATCCACTGTCATTGATCCAACTCCATGTATTTTCCTGGTGAATCAATGTTGTAGAAGATGATAGTGTTTCCATGGTAACTACAGAGCCTCTGAATGTCCAAATGGGTCATATTTGAAAGAAGTGCCAAGTAACAAAGAACAAATATATGCAGCTGAAACAGGTAGCTTAGTGCAGCCCAGATTTTTCAACATTGACATTTTAATTTAACATTATAATAATTATGGCCTTGAGAAACATGTTATTTAGGGAGGTGGGGCAGTGCACTTCAGGCCCCTGTGATGCCGCTTAAGCTTTTGTACTAATCTTTCTTTACACAAGTTCACTGGCACATCAGAAAGCGTGTTAATTTAAAGTCCTATAATTTGCATAAAATGATATCTGTAAAAAGACTGGGTGATTTCTGATATAGTCTATGGCTTGGAGGTGGTATGTAAGTGAAATTATACATGTCTAGGATATGGATCCATTTAAGGGAAGACATTCAAGACCATGACAGGTGAAAACCATTGAATAATGTCTGATTCACGTTGAGACTGGCTCTCAGTGCACGCTGTCATCACACATAATGAATCCTGTGTTGAAAATCCCTTCGATTTCCATCTGGTGCAATCAGCAAGATTCTAGCACAAAAATTGTTGGACAGAGTTATTGACATTTAAAATTGCTGAGGGCAGGACCACTTCTGGGTCTAGCAAGAAAAAGACTGGCTCTCTAAAAGCCCACTCTGTCTTTTCATCTTGCCATAATTATGATATACTTTGTACAAAGTTGTACACAAATGTAAGAGTTGCAGTAATATAGAGGATCAAATCCACATGTGTGCCACATAGCAGCACTGTCTGGGTCTCAGACTCAAGGCTCAGTTTGTGGGATTGTTGTTAATGGATGGCTAGCCTCAGTGGCAGAGCTTTATTGCAATAACCCATCAGTCAGCTCCCAATCCAGGTCTGGATATGCTCACCTTTACCCCTTCACACCAATGTGACTGATGGTTTTTGTAGCCCTGCCCATGCAGAGCTGCAGTAAAGAAAGCTTTGTCATTTTCTACTCAGGAGCACAAGTTAGCTTCTGACCAACATTAGAACCCTAGGATTTCTGTGACCTTATGTCGCCGCTGGAAAATTCACCTCTGCAAGCTGGGAAGCACGTACTGGACTCTGACCGCGAGGTTGGAAAAGTTGGCAAGAACAAATTCAAAAGTTGCTGGGAGAGTACACTGTGCACAGTTCCATAAAGTCCAAACAGTAAATGCATTTAACCCATAAAGACCCGGTGCTAATTCTGTGTCAGTTCCCAAATGAATGTTTTGTTTCTATTTAACCTTTCTTAAGTGATTTATCACTATTTATTGTCATATTATCCTCTGTATTTTGCATTTTTACTGTAAATTTGTATTTTTCTGTATTGAATTTCCTATACGTAACCCATAAACACCAACAACCTAATCCATCCAGTGATCTAAACTGTTTAATACCTGCTGATCCACTAATTCTATCAATACATGTAAGTAATTAGTGTAAAATACACTTTGTCTTCTTTTCATGGTCATCAGATATGACCCATTTGGACGTTCAGAGAATCCGTACTTACCATGAAAACACCATCATCTTCTACAATATTGATTCACCAGTAAAACTCACGAAGCTGGATCAAAGACAGTGGATGGAGATGTTTGGTTTTTATTCATTTAATTGTATATTTTACAGAAAAATTCTCTTTTATTTCACTTTCTCTGTTTTTGACATAACTTTCGCATCTCTAAGCTTTTATGAACATTTACATGATCAGTGAATTAAATATAGGAAAATATTTAATGCATTGAAAAAAACCCAAACTACAGCAGATAATATTAGAATAAGTGATGATATGTAAATCACCCAAGACAAGTTCAGTATAGAGAAAAAATATATATTAGAACTGAAACAGAAGTAGCTCTGGGTCTTTATGAGTTAATTTAGATGCTCATGAAAACTCAATGAAATTTAAGTTTATTATATTGAAACAGAGAAAAGGGAAAAGTGACTTTTTCAGCAAAGATTTCAATAACTGAATGTAAAAACAAGCTTTTTCAACCACTGTTACTTGTCAAACTCCATGGGTTTTACTGATAAATCAATGTTGCAGAAGACGACAGTGTTTCTTCCCTACACTCATATGACCCATATGAGTGTAGG
>JAQQZY010000023.1:6180522-6191658 GCA_030068375.1 Ostorhinchus rueppellii
GTGTGTGTGTGTGTTTGTTAGCAACTTTACAGAAAAAACTACTGGACGGATTTTCTTGAAATTTTCACCAGTGATAGTGAATCACCCAAGGATGTTCCTTTTAACTTTTGGTCACAATCCAGATAACAGCATACCTTGGCAGAGGTTTGCGGTCACTGAGCTTGTGAATCACAACTTACAGATCACAGTGGATCTACAAATACATAAAACATGAAATAACAGCAGAATATTATTACAGTTCCATATACTTCTCTTCAAAGATTTCAGGTTATTCACTTTTTTTCTCCTTTTTTAAAATAAAAAGCCAGTCTGTAAATGTAAATGTTTGTGTAATTGTCCATTTTTTATACACAAAAACAAAGATAAAAATGAGCACATTTCATTATTTATAGGTTTTTATGATAGTATTTTACTGGTCTGATCCACTTTAGATTGAATTGACCTAAAATTACTTTAACATCCTTGATTGTTCATATCTTCAGGGTAATTTTTGCATTTCACAAATGCATTCCAAGGGCCAGATTGAAGCCTTTAGCGGGCTAGATTTGGACCCCGGGACACGTGTTTGACACCTGTGCCTTATGGCCTTTTCAGTTGTATTTCTCTTAAAAGATAAAATAGAATATGTAAATCGAGAGACAGTTGAAAATAAAATACTGCAGTTTTTTGCTATAAATAACTAAACAATATATGCTGTATTGTTACATCATTAGTATTATAAAAGTACCATTTGTTATGACTAATGCCTGAACCCAACTCATGTTTAGCAGTTGTGGATGAACAGTTCACAACTGTGCTTCAAAATGTTATGAAGGAATACCTCCCACCAAGCTAATTGTCAGTGTAGCAATTATTCCGACAACTTCTGCTCAAAAGTCAGAAGGTTCCTCATTTTCTTCATGGTATTTGAAGGTCTGTATTAACACTGAAGAAAACACCAGCTTTTGCTTTTCTGTTCACAGCATTGCCCTTTGACAGATGCACTGCCCATGTCAAACTCTACACCATATAATTATTTTTGCTATCCCAGTGCTTTTTTGTAACATATATGTGTTCCGTATCCTCTTATTGCAGCTCGCACCAAAAAATTACTGCTTGACCTGAGTCCCAGGGGAAGGGGTCTCCAGAGGACATTTCATCGATCCCAGCAAACAGCCTCCCAGCAGGTGTTTGATGATGAAAGTGACAGCCATCTGTTTTCTCTTGTGAGATGACATAATTATTGACCAGCGAGACAGAAATTGGCACCATGTCACTGTGGTTAGTACTGTTGCAGGGAGAAGTTTCAGACTTCATTTTCTGATCGAAACAGGTCCTTTCTGTGTGGACAATGTGGTGAGGATGTCCTCCACCATCAGAAACATATATACTAGATTCATTCTCCTGTCAGTGTCTTTGACAAAGAATGTACCTGGTTGGGTCAAATGCAGATCTTGAATTTTCTGTTTGGAACAATAAATGGAGCTAATAATAAAGACATTCAGCAATATCAACAGCCATGTTTATCATATGGACCCACGCTGCAAAAAATGTCCTGCTAGAAATAAGGCTAATAATCCTAAAACTGGTCAAATGCACCAATATTGAGCAAAAAAAAAAAAAATCTGACAGTGGAGTTGTGAAAAAAAAAAATAAAGAAACAATCTGGATCCTTTGCTGACAAAATTTGCAAAATATTGTCATACCATGTTATGAGTAAAATCCAGCTGGAAAATTGTATTAAACAAAGTTATGTAGATCAATTTTTTAATAAGAATAATTTTCTAATATAAAAACTCTTTGGCAAGCTTTTTTACTATGTAGATGAAAAACGAGATAAATGTTCTTGAAATAAGGCTTTTTTTCACTACCTTAGATTTTTTTTTTCCCAGTGTACAGCCTCTGCTGGTAAAATAATCAAAAGCTGTCCTTGGTAAATAAATAAAGATGGTGCATCTTTGTCTACCTCGTGTTTTAGGATGAATTTACAGCTCCCCAAACAAACCGTATTCTCATCTTTGGTCTAAATACTTTCTTTTTAGCTATTGTAATGCTACTCTAAATTACTAAATACAAAAAAAATAAATAAATTTAAAAAATCGACAGATATCAGGGATTATGAAGAATGAAGTGGGTAATATTGAGTAGAGCAGCACAGAACTGGCTGTGGGTGGCTTCATGCACGGTTTGTTTATTCAGTAGGAAAAAAAAGAGAGCGAGAGAGACATTTACGTTTTTGTGTGCACAAAATATTATCAAAATAATTATCTGCCCAAGGTCAGAACTCTTGTTGTGAGCATGGTTTAATGCCTTGAATTAGAACAGGCCTGGAGGGGGTCTTGGGAGTGTTGTACTCCAGGGTAAAATCTGCCACTGATCCAGGATACCTGATGAGTTTATGTCTCATCGTCACCTATACTAACTCCATAGCAGATGCTCATCATTTGTTTTAGTCAAGCGCCTCTGTTGGAGAAGGTCAAGGAGGGTGAGCAGACCGTGCCTCACATAAAGTCTGTATTCACACTATTAAATGCTGCACTGTAGACTAATCGCTACCACAGCAGACCACATGCAACGCCTGTGCTGTCTCGTTTTGCCACTCCCCAGATATACAAACAACCTCCAGATCTATCACACTGGGGTAATGTGACAATGAATGTTGGGGACTTTATCCTTGCTTGGGATTTAATGAGTTTCTTGATATCCCCAGGGAAAGGGAGACTTATCAAATGTCTCTAATGAGCTCCTTAATTGAGGAACACTTGTATCAGTCACTAATAGGACATGGACAAAAATGTCTGTGTTCCAGTGTCATTTGATGCAAGGATAGGTGAGAGGAGTCACCCCCGGCTGAGAACTAGCAGCAGTGAGAGAAAAAAAAAAAAAAAAAAATAGCAGAGAGAGAGATCCAGGTTTGTGTTTGCTCTGTTGAATGTATGTTTAAAGCAAAGTCATTGGAGTAATATGCCGAGCTGTAATTAACTGAGCAATAACGGATCAGAGATCATCACCCTTTTAATGAGAAGGAATTCTAAAAAAAAACATCAGCAGGTCAGTGACACAGTTTATCATCACAAACAGCAAATCACATTAACCTAAACCTGCACTAACACCAACAGAATGATTTATATGAGCTAATAGAGGTGAGAACAGATGCATGTTACACTATCTATCCATGTTGGTTCTGACACGTAAAAAAAAACCAAACAAAAACTAAAGCTGGTAGGTGGTGCACATCTACCTGGTGCACAAAAGCACAGACAGGATAAGTTCTGAAATCTGGGAGCAGCAGAGCAATCATTGTATCATTTCTATTGATCAACAACCACATCAAACCACCAGAGATGCTTTTGTGCTCAGAAGCTGTAAAAACTTTACTTATTGCAGCGGTTAAAGCTTCTTATCAACACCTGCACCAATTGTTAACCATCTACAGGTATCGGTATTGAGCGGACTGTAAGAAATAGTCTTTCAGGATAATTTGTAGCTTTACAGGACTGAGAATGGATGACCACTTTCCCTCCATAAAATGAGGCATTCTGAACTTCAAAGAACTCGCTTAGAATAAACCTGTTCAAATGGATTGGGAAAAAAAAAAAAAATTTAATACTGAAATTCAAAGCAGGAAGCAGAAACCTTATCTCCTGTGAATTATGCTCCAAAGCAACTATTTTGCATTGGCAAAACACGGCTGGAAAATTCTCATTTAAATGTTTGTTTAAGCTTGTGTTGTCTGTATGCTTGTACTTGAGGTTCCCCCTGGATGCTGATGATCATGCTTCAAAAACATACAACAGTGAAAATTGGGAACTTGGAATATAAGGGGGAGTATTTGGAAGAATGCAAAATGAACAACAGCTTACAGAAGAAATAATACGGTTGGCGTGTGGGATTTTGTTTACCTCTGTGACTGGATATTATTTACCCAGCCATCTTCACAGAGAGGCTGCTGTGATATGACTGATGCAGGCATGTCAGGAAGGGGAGAGACTGCTTGTGCAAGCAAAACATCGACAGGACAAAAAGTAAAGCTGCTCTGTGAAGAGCACCCTCACTTTTGATGTAAGTATTTTGCAGTTGGCTGCCATCAAACACATGCATCAATCACACATGGCACAGATGTAGACTGTGATGAATAGACTCCTGACAAGATTTGGCGATGGAAATATGGTTGAAAACGAACTTAAATGATTGTGACAGCCAAATAGGCAGGGGGATCAGGGGAAAAAAACTTTTGTTTCCAGCTGCATTTTCAATGTCCTACTTCTTCAGAGGAATTTATCTTGCATGTTTTACAGTTAATATCTGTAGAAGAGTGAAGTCTGAGCCCAAGAGTGGCACAGCTACAGGCAAATGAGCATCGCTTTCTTTGTCTTACTATTTATCATCATTTGCATAATACCATTTGGATTTAAGATTATTTCACACAGCAAAACCAATTTCAATGGCGCAGTCATTTCGCTTGCTTCTGTAGTCATAATGGTCATCCAACTGTGTAATTGGACATTTTAAACTGTTAAGCAAGTTAGTAACGAGTGACACAGAAGAGAAAACTGGCGCATTAAATGTGAGTGACAGTTCAATACCAAAGGAATGTGGCCATCACTGTCCACTTACTTAACTCCATACATATAAAATCCTTGGTAAGTGCAGATTATGTCAACATGTCCATTAAACACAGTGCCCGATGATGTATAATATGAATGTGATGAGCCTTAACCCTTCAACATAGCTTCAACTACAATGATTGTCAAATGACCTAAATGTGAAATTCTTATGAAATTATTCCTCGAGATTCTTTTTTTTTTTTTTTCCTGTTTTTTTTTTTTTTTTTTTTTATCTCTGTCCTTTTGGGATATCTGCTAAGGAGATTAGTGGCTGAGAATCAGTTAGAGTTAACTATGACAAGAGAATGACAGTTCATTTAGATGGTGAAAATTGCTGGTGGGATTTCTGCAGGAGTGCCACCAAGCTGTGTTAATACTGTTTGTGATAGCAGCTGACAGGATGCCTTTTGGGAAAGATCATTTGGGATTCTGACCTTTCCTTTTGACAGAGGTCACAGTTTATTTTTGCGTCAATACATACATATCTAGCTCGGTCATTGTCACAGTGGGGAGCTTTTCACAGTCGCAGAGGGAGGAAGAACCAGCAAGTTATGCTCCAAAATCACATACAAGTAAATCTACAGTTATGATGTCTGGCCGAATAAAAGCAATGAACCACTGAAAACCACACATGGAGAATATAAATGCATTAATACAGTATTTACTTAAAATTGGAGCATTGAAGCCTGTCAGAAAGGTGATGGCAGTTGAATGGTGCAATACATTGAAAAATGCACTAAAAATCACTCATGTTTTCAGGCTTTATGAATTGAAGCTTGTGACATCAGACCAATCACAGGTGTTTGCACAGAAGGGTATGGAAAAAAGTGACTAACCACTGTATTTTGCATGAAAGGTGCACTATAAATAAAGCTGATGTTGGCTATCAGTGTTCTGGAAATACATCACATAGCTCTGAAAATGACCCCAATGATAAGACTGTCCCCCAAAGGACTGTCAAGAAAGCACTGGTGGTATGTGCATGGCTTTGTCCATCTGTATTTACATTATGTCTAGAACAGGGGTCGGCAACCTTAGACACTCAAAGAGCCGTTTGGACCTGTTTCCCACAGAAAGGAAACCTGTGGGAGCCACAAAACCTTTTTGACAACAAAAAAAAACAAAAACAAATACTGCACACACACACAGACACACGCATATATATATATATATATATATATATGGTTTTTGTTTTGTTTTTGTTTTTTACCTTAATGCTATGTATAAAACATAACGTCTATAAGAGTATATACAGTAAATTAAACTGTGCAGACACTGAGTATGTTTCAGAGATCATGTGAGTTGGAGCTGATTCACTAACAGGACGAACCAAAGATTGAATCTGTCAGATGGACAAAATAACTGCACGACCCATTCAGCTGTTTGTCCTGATGAATATGGAATATGGGCGTTTCTGACAGAATGCACAAAATTATTGGGAGGAGTAAATGCAAATAATTATTTAGCATGCGCAATGTGATTTACCAAACCTGACACTGATTACGGTGGCTGATTTTGTGTGTATATTCTCTCTCTCTCTCACATCGGGGAGACCGAGCAAGACGGGTTCTGACGCTGCACCCCCCCCCCCCACACACACACACACACACACACACACATACAGTGTTCTTAGCACATGAGGCCCTAAGTGCGGTCCAATATGACAGATATCTGCGGAGTGTACACGGCCGATTCTGGGATGAGGGTCTGCCCCAAGTGGGCAAAGTTTTGGGGACAGATAGATGGACGAACAACCAACTGACGACAATACCCTGTGGCCGCTGTGGCTGAAGGTAAAAAAAACAAACAAAAAAAAACTAACAAGCTAATATAAGATTTATTTAAATTAAATTCTGATTCATGTTCCCAAAGCCACAGAGAGCCGCAGCAGAGGGATGAAAGAGCTGCATGTGGCTGGCCTGGTAGGGTTTGTATTTTGAAATCTTTTAATGGATTTAATCTGTATTCAATTAAAGGAGTTGCATATATTATTTCTAATTTTGAATATTAATAAAATATAAACCTAAAATAATCATTCTAGTGTTTAGAACAAGGGTCTTCAAACTCACGGCCTGGGATCCAATTGAGGCCCATGGGATGATATTTTGTGGTACCCCAGTTAACATCAAAATTTAGTATTAGTTCTCAAACGCACCTTTATGCTGAGTCTTGACACGCTTTTATTTATTTTTATCATTTATGGGCTACCATAGCTGGTCTTGTGACAGCTTCCAGCGGCATTTGTTGTCTAGGTAGCCAACTGCAAAGTACCTGGGGAAGTATGAACATTAGTCACTCAGGCTACGTTCAGACTGCAGCCAAATGTGGCCCAAAATCAGATTTTTTGTTTTTGCCACAATCTGACCTGTAAAAGACAGTCTGAACAGCACAAATACGATTTTTATATTTTTTTTAAATCCATATGTGGTGCTAAATCCAATACGTATCGGATATTTTGCAATGCGACGTCAGTGTGAATGGGCAGGTCGCATTTATCCAACCTTTACGTCATTGAAATCGCCAGAGATGAGTGTCTTGTCATGAAAGTGTTACAGAGGCGGTCACAGATATATTTAAAGGTTTTTCTTGTCATTCAAAAGTTATGAATGAAGTGTGTGTCAGGGACACGGTTAACTTCAAAATCCAACCACTCCTGATTCCGACTCCACATTCAAATACTCAAATAATATTGAAAGACGTAGCAGCCACAGCAAAAAAAAACTCGGCTCTGCTCTTTTTTAATCTAATACTTAAAATTATTTGACTGGTGCTGACTTTGGTTTGAGAGAAACTTTCAGTGCCACACCACACACACTAATACAAGATGTCTCCATATTTACTGTTACGTCAATCTCCCGTCAGCTAGTTGCAGTCATATCTCTCTCAAAACGTGTTGTGAAGAGAACAGGTGGCAACGAGCACAGGCGATTTCAGAAAAAGTGGGAGATGGAGTAATTTTTTGTTGAGCATAAAGGCACTGCTACATGTCTCATATGTACATACAGAGTTGCGATGTATAAGGAATTCGTCTGATGCCATAAGTCAACTAGACATACTGAGGAGTTTACAAAATACCAGAAAGATGAGAGAAAGAACCGTCTTAAAAAATCTCCATCGAGGCAACAAGATTTATTCAAGAAAGCAAACAAAGAGAATAAAACAACAGTCGGAGTTAGCTATGAGGTGAGTGAGATGATTGCCAGGGCCGGAAAGACATTCAAAGAAGGTGAGTTCATCAAAAAGTGCATGATACTAGCTGAGAGTAAAGCAAAAAGAACAACTTTTTTGTGGAATACTTAATGCAGCCCAGCATGACCCAGACTCTACCTTCACTGGCCCTCAGGTAAGTTGAGTTTGAGACCCCTGGTTTAGAATAAACAGTCAGACAATGTGTTGGATTGTGGAGATGTGGATGAATATATATCAACACCAACAGGCCAAAGGATTTATGTGACCACGTGAGGGAGTAGTGAGTTACTCTGCTGAAAAACTAATGCTACAGAGCCTTTGACCAAAGCATCAGAAAGTGAAGGGATGGGGTGAGAACCACTAAGAACAACCTTTAGACTCAAAGGAAGTGATAAAAGCTCGAAGCACTGTTGTTTTCTCCACTGGACACAGCTCTAAATGAAAAGAATGGAGTTTGATGATTGAATCACAGCATTTCTTCTACATGGGTGAGTTTGATTTTGAGGCTTATGGAGGTCTAAAGTTATTACATGATGTTATTATGTTTGCAAAGTTCACTGTTTGTTTTTATTTATTCATGTGTGTTATGACCCTGGGTCGAAATTAGTTTGTGTGTATTTCTGTATTTTTAGGAAGAGGCAGCTGATTGGATGTGCCAGACTGACCACCATATTTAAATGGACCTGGATCCAGTCACTTTCTCTCTCTTTGTCGCTGCCAACTACCAACCTTAGATCCTGTGTGTAATCGTCATCTAGACATTGTGTGTTCATTTGAGAGTATTTGTAAATAGATGTTAGTTTTGAAATTGTGTACATTTTCTGAAAGGGCGGCTCTTTTTGTTTGAACTTTTCTCCAGTTTTTTATTAGAAAGTTTAGAGTAGACTTTTATATTTTATTTCCCTGTTTTGTTTTGAGATAGAGCATTTAGTTTTACCTTTGAAGAAGAACTTTTTGTTTGTTATTTTAGCTGAACCCTCTCCTACCCTCCTTTAGTTGATTAATAATAAATATGGTGGAATTTAGTTTTTGGTCTGGTCTTTGTAATGGGGAGTTGGGAGTGGACAAAAGAGTGCACATTATGCACGTCCTGGTGAACCCCTGGGCTGGGACGTAACATAATTTAGGGGGTTGTCCGGGATCCCAAACTTTTTTTTTTTTTTTTTTTTTATTGCCACTATTGATATGTCAAACCCTACAGAAAACAGATGTGATTTTTGTTTATACTGTGACGGTTTGCTGTCTAAAACAGAGCTAAGCTAACAGAGCTCTAATGTAAACTATCAGCTGATGCAGCATGTTAAGCTCATGAGACACAGTCTTATTTTGACTGACTGTCAAAATATCCAGGAATGAGTTTTAGCTTGAAAAAGAAAACCCGATGACTCTATAATATAGATGTGTGCAAACAATCAATTGTCATACTTTTTTCAGTGAGTGATACTGTCTGTGGGTACATGGCATTGATCCATTGGTGGTTTTGGTAGAACTAAATGTGTTTGGTGCGTGACTCCCCCTGCTGGTGAGAGTTTAGAATTTCAATATAATACAGCATCAACATATGTTTTCTGTATTTCTTCTGCTACTGGTATCTCAATCAAAACAGTAATAATATACAATGTAGATTGCATCAGAGAGATACTATTTTCATCACTGTTGTTGATGAAAATCTCTGTGTCCCTGGCAGAAACTATGTGCTGATGAGACGATGTATCAAAAGCCGTTAAGCATCAACGCTAGTTAGACGGAAATGGCAGATGACCAAATGAAATGAGTATTTTCTACTGTGTTTGTAATTTGTCCTGTCTTGTATTTATATTCAACAAGAAAATATAAAAAATACACAGGCCTAGTTGTCTTCAGATACAGAAATGTTACTGAATACAGCCATCAGAGTCTCTTTTGTGTTCAGGCGTTAAAGATTGAACAAGATTCAGAAAAAGAACATGATGCCATGCCTCAAAGACTATCATTGCTGAAGAGTGATCTGTTAGTTAATAAGCACTGCAAGTACAGACATAACACCATTACAGTAAGTACATCAGACCACTCTGGAGCATGGATCGTGTATCAGGACCTTTATCTTGTGCTTTACAGTGGTCAATACTTTTGGTAGCTCGGCTTTTCAGTGTACTTGCCTGTAACATCCAAGGCTTGAAGGTACAAGGATTTTTACAGAGTGAGAGCAAAGGATAACAATACCAACCCCACTCTGCTTCAGTGAACTGAAAGACTGACGAGCCTGGAAGATAGAACTGCTGGGTGGAGGGCCAGGATGTTTAAATAAGCAAGAAAGTCCTCAAGTAAATGTAAACCTATTATCAAAACTGCCTTCCATTTTTCCCCCTTTTGCTGTTGTTACATATGACTTCATCCTCAGCCTCCTTCAATTCTTTGGATTTCTCTAATAAATATAAGCAGTGGGAACTCGCAAAGATAAAAGCCTAATCTTTCAACCGTGTTCAACTCCCATTCACTGAGCCGAATATGTTATATAAAACATATACATCTGAATCATTCCCCATTTCAGTGGTTCAATATTTAATTTTGTTGGTACTTGGCGGGAGGTTGGTTCATCCCTCGACAGAGCTTAATGATGGAGAATATGCTCATCCTTTCAAATCACTGTTACACCAGTCGCACAATGTACAAGATAAGATTACAAAAGAGGAGAATGATTGCATGACCCCTGAACTCTGACTTCAAATGGTCCAAAGAAAGTGAAAAGGAAGATTAATGCATTGCAGTCTGTTTCACCCCACATTCTAAGATGCATTATGCCAAGGAATAATTGCTACTCGATGGTAGCCCCAGCTTATGTTTCTTTTCATTTCTAAAGCATGTCTGTAATTAGACTTTATTTAAAATAAGCTCTAGTCTGTCCATTTAAATGGGGTAACAGAGCAGAGCGCGAATGAAGTTTTCTCTGTGCCCTGGTAGAGCAGCTGGTCTGGCAGATATTAGCTCTTTTAGTGTGCTGACCACTTCACCAAGCCTGATAATATAGCTCCGAAAATTGGATATGGTCACTGAGGGACAAGCGGACTGAGGAAATCAGAATTACTCCTCATTTATATGTGATTTACATTTTTTTCTTCCATTGGTCTTTAAAAGGCCAGCATTGGACTCAATAAGAAGATTAAAAGCAAATATAGTTTTGTCAAACCAGGGGCTTGGGTGAGAGCTATTCACTTTCACGTCAGCTTTAAGTCTAAGATTTGCTGTCAGGCCTATTTGGTTCTGTAGCTTACTGGGGGATTTAAGTGTCTTTTTGGTCCAGGATCTTTTAACCAACATGCTCTGTGTTATTTTGCATCAATGCTTAAGTCAAGTTAGGGGATGTATGAAGTAAAATATTGAA
>JAQQZY010000023.1:6203310-6213512 GCA_030068375.1 Ostorhinchus rueppellii
TTCACTTCTTTTGAGTACATTTCCCCTTACTTAAAGCTTTTTTTTCTTGTTTGTAGACCCCTATTTTTTGCAGTGTTGAAAAAAACATACCGTACAAAGACAAACTACGTCCATACATCGTATTGCAGAGACCCAGGCAATCTGTCTCCACTTGGTAACATCAGAAACACAAGACCCTTGGTTCAGTTTTCAAGCAAGAAAACTACAAAAAGAAAGTCTACTGTCTGTTTTTTGCCTCATCAATAATGTTCATGGACATTACATCTGACAACACAGCATGTAGTTCCCACACAAAGGTGTAATACATATCTTGTTCAAGCCAAAGCTACAAGTAAATTAACTGGTACAAAAAACATGTTCTTCACCCCCTTGAAACAGCAGTAGGTGTGTAAAAATGCCGTCTACAACTCGCCTAAATTTAATATTTAAAAGGCACCCATAATGACCCCATTTGGACTATAAATAGCCCTTACACAGAGGTCCCTTGGATGTCAACATTAGACGTCAGAAAAAATTATGTCGCCTGCCGTCACAAAACAACCCCTTCAGTGGACTGAAATCGGACGTCCAGAATTTCAAGATTCACTTTATTGTCATTCAGGCACAATACCAACACGGTACAGTGCAGAATGAAATTACGTTTCGTTGGCTTATTTCATAAACACAAGAAATATAAAAACACCTTAGCAGCCAGAAATATATCGTAACAACTACAGAAATAAGTAAGACAGTAAAGCATAAAAAGGCAATGGATCAAAACTATAAAAGTCAATAGATTCACTGACTTAGAGAAGATGTCACTCCAACATCACATTCCACAGAGGGAAGGTGAATGAACAAAACAAAAAAAATGAGACGGCCTCCTCGCAGCATGATGGTCCTGGGTTCTATCTCTGCTAGATCGCGGGTCGAGGCCTTTCTGTGTGGAGTTTGTATGCTCACCCTGTGTCTGCGTGGATTACACTCAACTACTTCAAATTTCATCCTGCTGACCAAAACCATGCACCTTCATACTTTAACTGGTCGATCTAAATTGCCTGCAGGTATGAATGGTTGTTTGTCTGTATGTCAGCTCCGTGATGAACTGTCGGCACATCCAGTGTGTACCCCACAGCAGATACACATCCGTAGTTGAAGCCATCTTAAGTGGATGTGTCATGTGACAGCCTTTGTGCTGAGGCAGAAGTTCCGTAGCGAGCCTCGCAGAAGACAGTTTTAAAACACTGCACAGCCTCCTTGTGCAGTGTTTGAGGAACTGCACAGGGAGGCTGCCGAGGCGATGTTGAGGCTAATGCAGCCTTCATGTCATGTCCCTTGAACCATAACTACATGCAGCTAAGTGTGAAACAGCTGAGCCGCATGTAATACCTATCTTTATTAACCAGGGCCATAAGCCTCAGGTAAAATAACCCCTATTATCACTAATGAAACTGAATATGAGACGTACAGACGGATGACAGATTAGAGGTATAATATCAGCTGCTTATGACGTTTAATTTTTTTGTCTTACCACACAAAAGTATCATGCTGGAACATTAAAATATCTACTTATAGTGTGAAAAGTATGGTTGTATAAAAGTGTTTTTTTCTCATTACACCCTGATTCTAAGTTGGTTTTCTTCATTGCAGCAGGATGATTAATAGACTTCTACACGATCAGATGCTGTTCCTCATCTGTTTGTTTTAAAGCTGGTTTGGCTCACTTGCACATCTTTCTTTGCATCAGTCAAGATTTAGCGTTTGGATCTGATCTCTGAAAATTTTCCCAATAAAGTAGGTTAGCTTAGTTTAATCGCCGTTCTGTCTTTATTTTCTTCTAACTTGATTACTGTTTATTTAATCACGACACTTACAGTAAAGTCTTCAAAGAGATGCCTTGCCAATTAGGAACCACTAAAGAGAAAAATTAATATCAATTTTGCCTTGAAAATATCTACAATATTGTAAGCTCATGAATATACTTTGATTATGTATTCTATATTAATCAGTATTTCAGGATACATGGGAATTTCTCTGTCACTTCCTGCAATACTGGTAGCTTTTGAATTAAAACAAATGAACAGATGTCCTAATTTACTCTACAGTTAGTCCAGGCAGGGTTTAATTACAATGCGCATGGTAGCACAAGTGAACCTGCCTGATTGAAGTAAACAGTGTGTGATTGTCAGCACATTTTTTCTCCCATCAGAAGTAACTTTGTCTTTAATTAAGCACTGCTGAATTCATGTTTGGAAGATCTGCTTTAAGAACGCATCAGCACTTGTGTGTATTGTCAACAACACAACTGAAAGTGTTCTATCTGCACTCTACTCTTTTACTTTATTTAAATTTATTATTTATGTTTTATTGATTGTTATAATTGTAATTGCGTTTTTAATCTCTCTTTTCCATTTTTTGTAAAGCACTATGAATTGCCCTGTGTATGACTTGTGCTATATAAATAAACTTGCCTTGCCATTTGTATTTTGTTTCCAAATAATAAGACTCTTCTCCTTAACGTAGACAACGTATGCCACATTTTCAGAAACATCAAATTCCGCATCATATAACTCTCATAACAAACCCTCACATTCTGCAAGATGCTGTTTATTGATTTGTCAAAAATGAAACACCTCATGCGAGTATATTTGACAGTTGTTTTGTTTATTTACTTTGAAATTCCAGAGGATGTATTGCTTGTTGTTTTTTTTTTTTTAGTTCAAAATCTTAAATTGTGCAAAAAGACAGTTACAACCCACTAAGTAAGCCACAACACAGCTATGGACACTTTTCAGACACTATTCTGTGAAGAGTGTTCCATTTAAGGATGTGCTTTCAGGGCGACCACTCTCATGTGTCACTGTCAACTACAGACCTGACAGACGACGAGAACAACTCACTGCACCAGTGGAGGAGGGACCAAAAAAAAAAAAAGAAATGCTGCCGGTAAAGCAAAGTGGACCACCATTAAGGTTAGGTACCTGTAATTACCCCCCTTCCATTTAGGAAGATATGCCTGTGTAGGTCAAGTCGTTCATGTTGTCTATCTATGGCTGCAGCAGGAAGTTTACTTATAGTCATGCACTTATCGTGGACATGAACGTCAAAGTAATATAGGCTTTTAGTAATTTCTTTGAACTGTTATTTTGCCAGGGCAAAATGGTTGTACGACACACAGCTATAATAGCAAAAATAAAAAACACAGCACAGGTTTAAAATTATACACACAGTCACAAAGCGGCATAGGTGAGAATCTCTACTCACAGTACAACAAGCTTCCGCCTACACCACATACATGCCCTGCTTCAGCTCTGCCTAAATATCACCGATGGATTTTTCTTCAAATACACCGTGGGTTTCTTTTGAAAAAAGTCTGACTCCATGGTCACTTTAATGACAGTGATGCACATGTCCACAGCTAGATCGTTTTAGAAAGCTGTTTGAAGTTTAATAAAGACTGTTAAAAGTAAAGGAGATATGCACACATTTCCTTCAGGTCGTCTGTTGGCTTGGCTACTGAAAGTGAATGCTTTTCTACATTGCATTTGTATGTACATGTTCTTTATCCCTCAAAATAATGTTGCTAGAACTGCAGCAGCACAACAGGAAAGACAAAAAATACGTATCAGCTGAATTATTGACGCTTTTCAAAATGTAAATTTATGAATCACATAGAACAAATAGTAGAGTTTGCAATTTGCATGAAAGGTTTTGAACAGGATAATGGAATGAGCTAAATTTCCCACAACTACAAAAAACTGAACAAAACTCATGGACAGGGGTCACAAATTGGGAGAGCAACAAAACAAACTGCATTAAAAAAAAAAAAAAAAAAGAAAAACAGTAAAATCAAGAAAGGGCCCATTTTAGAAAGTGACTGTAAATACAAATTACAATCACCCACTGAGTCTATCACAGACATAGACAAAACAAAAAGATGGACCTTAAACAGTATTTAGTCAGAGTCAGTGGTCAGGGTGGGGGGGTGGGGTAAACTGAGGTGGGCGGGATAATCTCCTTTTAAAGGCTTCGACTGATTAATTATAGCCAGGTGAAGAGAAACATGGCAGCTGCACCTGATAACCACTGAAGACCCGTGGTCAAGATCTAAACAAGAAAGAAAACAATTGTAGTGTCTGTGTCTGGAACAAAACATAAAGAAACACTGTCAAAAAATAAACTAGAAAAGCACTCGGAGAGCACAGACCTCCACCAAGGCAGTGTTTGTATTTTTTTTTAAAGTAGTGTTTGTACTTTCCTCCACTAGATGGACCTGAATGACCTCATATGCGGTTCTGTGCTGCCATGCCCTATCTAACAATGATAGAATCGTTTAAAAAATTTCTGGATCCAGATGGTGATCTGGATCACCTCCAAAATTGAATCATCTCTTCCTTGACCCAGAGCGGACATATCCTGAAAATTTCATCAAAATATTTCCATAACTTTTGAGCTATGTTGTTAACAAGCAAACAAATTAATAAATCCACAAACCCTGGCAAAAACATAACCTCCTTGATGGAGGTAATAAATACTGACACACACATTCATTACCTGTTTGACTCACCTTCACCACACTGTCTTCTGTTTTTGAGAATTCCATTGTAGGCTTTTTTTTTCACCCCTGATTTCTGCTTGTGGATCCTTATAACCACGTGACAAATACATTTGACAAAGAAGGGGACCTGGAGCACCAACTCTGAGCCATCCACAACACCATCCCGACTCCTCGCCCCATACACCATCTACTGTTTCTCTGGAAAATGGGTAAAAGAACTGTTATTGTTTGGGTAGTAGTTGCACTGGTGGCTCTGAGTGCAGGGCATAGCTACAGCGCTTTTGTAAAATAACATCGGGAGTGGAATGTTTTTGGTTCAAAATGTGCATACGAGGAAACGCTTGGTGGTATTAAAACAACAAAATCCTTACAAAAGGAAATAGCACATAAAAAGAAATGTCTTTGTCAAAACTTGGCATTTCCAGCATGTTATTGCAGTTCAGAGCGTCTGTCACATAGTGTGGGGAAGGGCCCTCTGGATTATCATGTGGTGATAAAACCTGTAGATGACCTTAATAAGAGGAGCAGAGCTGGTCAGTGTTTACAGTGGTCGGGCATTGTTGGGACTTGAAAACATCCAGCACTTAAAAAAGTAATTTGAGATTGGGTGAGGGTCTCCATAAGTACTGCGATAAGCCCTGAATGCCCAGGTCTAATGACGCCCATGGTGAACAAGTGAAGAATATTACTAAAAATAGGGCATCCTCTGTGGAAAATTGCTGCAGGACAAAATGGCAGCTTTTTGTCAAAACAAGAAATGCTCAGTGAGGGCTGAGTGAAATCAAAAAATCTAGACAAGTTGAGACATTATGTTTCATTTGAAGTTGGAGATTATCAAATTCATTCTGAGAGGAAACAAGAACACTTTTCACAAGGTGTGGATGCCTTTTCTTATTTCCAAAACATTACTGATTTGATAAACTGGGACTAATAGAGTTTATTTCTACATATTTAGATGAAGACTAGCAACTTAAACCAATGCTTAGTTTATTTCATTTCATTTCCTATTTCATATTTTATTGTATTTATTTTATTTTTATTTATTTACCAATTTACTATTTGTCTTCTCTTGTCCTTTAGAGGATCTGGGATCATGGGGTAGGGGCAAGGCAAGGGGGAGAAGATGTTCTCTACTGTACATTTACTGAATTTGTGATTTATACACGTATGTGTTCAATAGAAAAATGTCAATTAACAGATTTTGCCACTGTTTATTTAGTTAAATCTCCACACTGCTGCTCAAAAAGAAGTTATTTAACATGTTTTTAATATTGGAAATGTTCATAGATTCTGTCTGACAAATTGTAAGTATAGTGATGCAGTTCCAGTTTCCTGATTATGTATGTGTCTCTCTAACAATTTTATCTGAATTGGTCATGTATCTGCTGTAAGTGTCAACATCCTCACAGAGGTTAAGTACCTGAATGCACCACCAGTCTTACGCTGCCTCTCCACTGTCAGTGTCAGCACCAACAAGAAAAGCATTCGGAGAGCGCCGACCTCCACCAAGGTAGTGTTTGTAGTTTTTTGTTTTTTTTAAGGTAGTGTTTATACTTTCCTCCACTACATGGCGCTGAATGACCTCATAATCAATTCTGGGCCGCTATCCCCTATCTCACAATGATAAAGAATCCTTTAAAAAAATTCCTGGATCCAGACGGTGATCCGGATCACCTCCAAAATTGAATCATGTCTTCCTGGACCCAGAGCGGACATATCCTGCAAATGTCAAAATCTGTCCATAACTTTTTGAGTTATGTTGCTAAAAAACAAACAAACAAACAAATAAAAAACAACAGACCCTGGCAAAAACACAACCTCCTGGAGGAGGTAATGTCACCTGTTAGCATGGCTTGGCTCAGTTTGGCTCAGACCATATTGCATTTCTACTGCAGTGTTAACTATTGTGACGTCATCCCAGTAACACATCATTACAACGAGGTACTTGCTCTTTATAAAAAAAAAATAAATCCACACTTTTTCAATCACTCATCCAAATTTCCAAAAAAAAATGCCCAAGTGACATTTCAGTTTATTGTATAAACAAGTGAACTGTTTAGGATGGACTCATCTTTGAAGTTGTTCATTGTAAGGGAATTGATTCAGATGTGTATGAGCACAGAAAGACTAATGGATTAGTGCTAATTAGGTTATCACTGGGGTTGGACATATTTGTAAAAAAGAATTTGTGATGAAAGTCATACTGCTTTAATAAATGTATGAATGAATGAATACTGAATAATTTACAGTAAATTAGGTTTTACTAACAGAAATGTTTTCAAGACACATGAAAATCACGAAAGTGCATGAATATCACACAAACCATTCCATTCGTTCCAGCAATAACTGGTTAGCAAAATATTATTTATTTGTTATTTCTTATCTTACAGGATTATTTGTGCCTTGGAGCGTACTCTAAAATTTGCCTATGAGAGAAACGTTTTTCCATGCTTTAGTAAGACTTAAAAAATTCCTGACTTTTCAAGGTCTGGAAAACAGTGTTTCAAAATTCCATGCTTTTAAGACTTTCAAGATCTGTGAAAGCACCCTGCATTGTTTTCCAAAATTAAAAGTTATGTTTCATGGCAGAATATAGTATAGTTGTTGAGTCAGCCTGTGTCGTGACATGATACACTGCCGGGCCAAAAAAAAAAAAGTCACACATGCAATATTCTCCTGCACCATCTTTGGGGTTGATTCCAGGAGACATTCATTGGATTTAACTCAGCAAATAGTTCCGATCCTTCCATGGGTAAATCCTGCAGTGGTTAATAGTGTTTCAGCTGGAACAGGTTATTGAACGCTAACTGCAGTGAGTGTCCTCTCATGTCTAATTTCAAACAGATTGGACAATGCCAGGATTGAACAGGATCATCAGGTATGTGACAGAATGGTTCAGGGACAATCAGACATCACTTCTACACATGGATTAGCCAACAGAAAGTCCAGACTCTAATTCAGGATGTGATGAAGATTTGATGCACCGGCCTGATTCTACATCATCAACTAGAAAAGCACTCAGAAAGCAAAGACCTCCACCAACGCAACTCTGTGCCACCATGCCCTATCTCCTGATGATAAAGAAACTTTTAAAAAAATTCCCTGGATCCAGACGGTGATCTGGATAACCACCAAAATTTTATCACTTGTTCCTTGTCCCATTTCTAACATTTCCTGAACATTTCATTAAAATCCATCCATGACTTTTTGAGTTATGGTGCTAACAAACAAGCAAACAAACAAACTCTACTGATTCCATAACCTCCTTGGTGGAGGTAATTATTCAATTATCCTGATCAGTCTTTGATATCTTGTAGGACCTTTTGGAAACATGTCCTGTATTTTTTCCCCAAGTGTTCTGACCGTTCTTTGTAGAGTTATTTGCACAAATGCCCAAAATGGTCCTATCTCCCAATGTTATAGAATCATTTGAAAAATTCCTGGATCCAGACGGTGATCCGGATCACCCCCAAAATTTAATCATTTCTTCCATATCCCATTTTCAACAAATCCTGAAAATTTCATCCAAACCCGTTCAGAAATTTTCAAGTTATTTTGAACACAAACAAAACAAACAGATAAATGCTGGTAAAAACATAACCTCCTTGGCAGAGGTAATAATCAGAAATGAATGCAACTATGGATGAAAAAAAATACTATGAACCTTATGACACTACATAAGCATCATGTGGCATAAACATTTTGACAGTGAACGTCTCTTGTAATCAAAGCCAAAGGTGGTGCAGTCAAATATTGCATGTGTGACTTTTTTTTTGGCCGGGCAGTGCAGTTATTGAGTCGACCTGTGTCATATGATACAACACATATTGACAGAGCAATGATTCTGGCTCAACTCAACTACCCTGTGATTTTACATCATAATTCGTGTTTTTTCAGCTCACTTTGAACGTTGACAAAGCTAATACTAGAGTGGAAACACCAAAAAAACCTGGGCTCAGTCAAGGTGAGTGAAGCTGATAGTCGAGCAGTGGAAAAAGAGCATTAGAGCTCAGAAGTCTCTTGGGTGACAGCTGAAATGTGTTCAAGAACCAATAGAAGTTCAGTCACCTTCTAATAAAGCATTTAGGAACCTGTGGAGACATGAAAAGTCAGTGCACTTAATGTTACCACCCTTTGATTATCACCAAATACCACCTGTCATGTAACTGCACCGTAAACTTGAAAGTGGAAACTGTTCAGACACTTAAGTGAAGTTGTGGTATAAGTTTTTTTCTTTGTTTTTTTTTTCCCCTATCACAACAGAATTCCTTTTCTATCACATTTTCACGCCGCAGTGATTATTTAGCATATCTTGCTTTTCTTATCTGAACTGAAAAAAAAAAAAAAAAAAAAAAGAAAAGAGGTCCCTTTGGTTAAATGGAATGTTTGGGCATTTTAATAATGACAAATATTTGGGGGAATCAGAGAGGTTGTTTATTTACAACAATTTGAATCTTAAATCTTCCCATTTAAAGACCATTCAGGTTGTTTTTTATTTGGAGAAATTAGTTGAGATAGTGCAGTCTATTAAAATCATTCCACTGATACAGAAAGCCTACGGCAATGAAAGAAATAAACAAAAGGCTTTTGAGGAAAATGTTCCCCTCAAATGACTGCAGTGGAGAACAAATGAAGACATATTATATATATAAAAATGTTTGACATAAAAATGAAAACAATTATTAGTTCCTTTCATTGCCTATTTAAGTACGTGCATATCATTGTGATTTGCTCATTCATATATTTGTGCAACATATGATCGTATCAAACAATCTGAATGGCAGTTGAAATAAATACATTTGATAAATATGTATTTGTATGAGCTGAAACAGAATTGTCTTTTAGGATAAATAAAGTTTTGACTATTTGATTTGACTATTTTGACTGATTAACTGACTGGAGTACTATTTATCTCCAAAGTCTAAATAGCAGCTAATTGATAAAGTGAATCTAATGACATATTCATTAATGTGCACCATAATGAAGGAAATAGGAATAGTTATAAGGAAACAGTATACACCCTCCGCTTGGAAACTCAGACCATCTAGTACAGTGCATCATACGCCATGCATATTTTATCACCCAGAGCCAGAAGCTTTCAAAATGTATAACTGGCATAGACATTTTCACTGTGGCAATCAGATGTAGTGCAGGCAGACTAAATGCCTCAAGCACCTGATTTTTAATCCACACACTTTTTGGCAATATGAAGGTTATTTATTGGAAAGCTATGGCACTGGATATTCTCAAGCAATATGAATTTCACAGTGTTGTAGTAAAGTTTAAAAATGCAGCAGCTGTAAAAGATATTAGGCCGTAACCCAACAATACATTTATATCTGTTTATTTTAGGAACTGTTGATAAAGATCTGAAATGATGTTTTTTCTAATATAAATATGTGTTTGTGAAAGTAAAACATTGAATCGACTTCAAACTTTTTCTTCAATAGGTCACACATTAAAAAAAAAAAAGACTTGAGTGAACTAATTAAATTACATTAATCCATAAATGTAATTTAATTTGGTTCAGTCAACTATTTTTTTTATGTGACCATTCGAAGAAAACTTTTTACAGTTGTAGCACCCTGTCATGTAATAATTTCCTGAAAATGTAATAAAATTTGCACTTAACTCAATCAAAAATGTAATAAAACCCAATAATGTA
>JAQQZY010000023.1:6278207-6288468 GCA_030068375.1 Ostorhinchus rueppellii
TCTAATGTCAAACAGATTGGACAATGCCAGGACTGATCAGGATCATCAGGTTTGTGACAGAATGGTTCAGGGACAATAAGACGTCACTTCCACACGTGGATTAGCCAACAGAAAGTCCAGACTCTAATTCAGGATGTGATGAAGACTTGATACAGCGGTCTGATTCTGCATCATCAATAATCAGAAATTAATACAACTATGGATGAAAAAATATTATGAACCTTATTGTGACACTACATAAGCATCATGTGGCAAAAAAGTTCCGACAGTGAACGTCTCCTGTAATCAAAAGCAAAGGTGGTGCAGTGAAATATTGCATGTGTGACTTTTATTTTGGCCAGGCGGTGTACATAGAGCCAACTGATATGCTGACATCGCCACATGCATAGACATGATAACATCATCTGGATCCATGCCAAAATGAGCTACAATACATGCGAGGGGTGTGGTTTGTTGTGCCTGGAACCACTTGTTAAAGTTCATTTGCTGTTTATTTTCCATTCTTTAGCAACAACAGGGTTTAGTTTGTCTATTTTAACTAGCAGTGGTTTGTGTAAGCTGTTCTACTGGGAAGTCATGACATCTGAAAAGGAGTTAACATCATGTTTTCACTTCCATACTACAGAAATAAGAGATAAGCTGGAGTAGAGTGGAAACTCAGAGAAAGAAGACAGATTGCAGTTTTTAAAAAAAGTGAATTTGGACAGCTCTGTGCAATATTTTATTAAGGAAAGCCTGCATGTTTTTGTTGTAAGCCTATGCTGCATTTTGTTGTTGAACACATGTCCTCTCCACACTGCGGTCCATCATAAACATGGTTTGGTACTGCAGCATCAGAGTCAGAGAGTGGACAACATGTCAGACAGTTCATTATTTACCCGTTTCTATTCTGGTGATATTTTATATTAGTGCTGTTAGTTACGTTTTCATTTGACTTTCAAAACACATTTTAAGAACAACATTTTCGCTTACAATTACACATTTTTATGTGTGTCATGTTCTGAAAAAGTGATGTAATGAGACTGAAATCAATTCCTGTCATATACCTATGGATTTGCTTACCATCACAAGGCTTAGGTGCAACATCAGAGCTCATGTTAACCAAAAACCTTCTTTCATGATGGAAAAATCTGAAGGTCGTTCATCATTTTTGACAGATTAGAGCACTGGAGCAATATAGCAAGCACCATAATAATGCATATCAGAGCACCCTGGCTCACTACTGCAGGTCATGGAGCAAGACATTCCCTCACTCCTGACTCGTCTCATACTGACGCTTGGTCAGGACCCAGACGTTTCAGTTTTCAACATGCTGGTTAGTCTGATGCACCGCAGCTGCAGCTGCACCGGTGCACAAGGAGTTTGTGATGTGGGATTTCCTCCGGATGAAGCAGCAAACGTTTGGAAAATGCCAAATTCAGAGAGTTCTGATCCTTTCTCTGGAGAAATGTTCCTTGACCTTAAAAATCAGTGTTCAGATCAAAATTAACACACCTAATGAGAGCAGCCTTAGTGTGAATTCCTTTTAGACACAGGTGCTGCTGTGTTTAAGTGTCTCAGTTGTAACTGCAGAAGTAAAAAAAAAAAAAAAGTAGTGTTGAAAAGAAATGTGATTATACAGAGTCAATGTCTCTATTCACCTTTTCGTTCCATGTCCTTATAAATGCATAGGTCGTACATTTATTCAGTACAGTAATTATTTACTATTTTGAACAAGTTATTTTGGAAAATTAATTGCTATTAAACATAATTTGTATAACACCGACAGGTAAAAATTGATTATAACTGACGTTTTACAACCCTGCCAGTCAAAATGATGGAGTGTAAGAACGTTTAATGCAACCTTTGTGCTGCACCCGAGTCATTTTGGGCACAAGTTGAACTAAATCGATGCAAAATGAAGGTGGTATTATGTGTTCCTTCTCTCTTTTTGCAGGGCGCAAAAACTTCCCACTTTTGTGTACAGAAACTGCTGTAAGTCAGTAATTATGTGAAAATGAAGGTTCTTTTTGTCAAACATCTCATTGACCGTAGACAGTTAAACAGTTGCCCAAAAAGGTGATTAACCCATAAAGACCCAGTGGCAGTTCCCAAATCCATTTTTTTTTTCTATTTTACCTTTTACCTAAGTTATCCATTATCATCATTTATTATAATATTATCATCTATATTTTGCATTTTTCACTGTAAATAATCAATTTTACTATATTTAATTTCCTATATTTCATTTAGCTGCTCACCAAAACTCAGTAAATCCAAAGATTATTACATCAAAATAGAGAAAAGTCTCATAATATCACTAATTATCCTTCACTACCTAGTAGCTCATCTCTCTTAGATGCCATTCTGGAGCAGGAAGCACACAATAGAGGTGTCAAGGGAAGAGAATATTCTTTACTTAATCACCATACAGAGAGCTGGTTCAATATCCAGAAACAGCAGTGGAAAGAGGAGTTGGGTATAGAAATATCAGAAGATCTCTGGGTAGAATCATTAGTCAAAATTCATTCATTCATCATCATCAGTCTGTCTGAAACACTCAGTCATGCAGTTCAAAGTTGTTTACAGAGTGCACTGGTCTAAAGCAAAACTGGCTAAAATAAAGCTGACTCCAGACCCATCATGTGACCGATGTAACCAGGAAAACTTTCACATGTTTTACCTTTGCAACAAACTGGGCGATTTCTGGCAACAGATATTTAATTTCTTTTCAGAGATCTTTGAAACCCCAATAGAATGCCATGTTCTCGCTGCAATATTTGGAGTGATTCCACAGAATACACACTTCAACAAGAATTTTAAAATCATCATTGCTTTCACAACTTTAATAGTTTGTCGGCTCATTCTACTTAAATGGAAAGACAGAAATCCACCGACATTCAACCTCTGGATAAAAGATCATATGAACTAGACTACCCGGTCAATAAAAAAGTCACACATGCAATATTCTCCTGCACCACCTTTGGTTTGGATTCCAGGAGACATTCACTGGATTTAACACAGCAAATAGTTCTGATCCTTCCATGGGTAAATACTGCAGTGGTTAATAATGTTGGAGCTGGAACAGGTTATTGAACTCTAACTGCAGTGAGTGTCCTCTCATGTCTTATGTCAAACAGATTGGACAATGCCAGGACTGATCAGGATCATCAGGTATGTGACAGAGTGGTTCAAGGACAATCAGACATCATTTTCACACATAGTTTAACCAACAGAAAGTCCAGACTCTAATTCAAGATGTGATGAAGACTTGATGCAGTAGTTTGATTCTAAATCATCAATAATCAGAAAATGAATGCAAATATGGATGGAAAAGATATGATGAACATTATTGTGACACTACAGAAGCATCATGTGGCAAAAAAGTTCCGACAGTGAACGTCTCCTGTAATCAAAAGCAAAGGTGGTGCAGTTAAATATTGCATATGTGACTTGGTTTTGGCCGGGCAGTGTATCTAACACTAGAGAAAATAACATATACCACAAGAGGCAATGCAGCCAAATTCTATGCAATGCGGCAGCCTGTATAAAAAGTATATATATATTATGATTATTAGGATTACTGATGTGTATAAATAGGATTAAAAAGCAAAATGTGCCTGAAAAACAAAATTATTCCAACTCTATGGCCAACAGCGGTATAGATCTGTGTTTAATTGATGATAGGTTTACATTGTCATTATTACTGCGATAATATTTTGATTTGCATGTTCTCCCTGTGTCTGCATGGGTTCTCTGTGGGTACTCCAGCTTCCTCCCACCATCCAAAACTAAGCATTTAAAAGGTTAACTGGTCAATCTAAATCAGCCTTAGGTGTGAATGTGAGACTGAATGGTTGTTCGTCTCTATATGTCAGCCCTGTGATGAAATGGCGACGTGTCCAGGATGTACCCAGTCTTCTCCTGTCGCTAAATGGAATACATTACAGCTTCCCCCGCCACCCTCCTGAGGACTAAACGGTTTGGAAAACGAACAAAAGAATGAATGATACAATCCTTATATCACTGCAAAAGTTCTTGTCCGTATCGCCCGGGCCTACGTTTAGGTATTCTGAGCTGCTTTCTAATTTTGTTTACCATAGTTCTGTCTTGGAAAAAGAGAAAATACCCACATTGGCTGATAAATATTTCAAACATCATGAAGAAAGGCACACAGGAAGTAATGGGCAAACTGTGACATCCTAAACTGCAGTGAGAAGTGAAATGGGGGATGAGAGGATTTTAAAGCAGAGCAGAGGAGATGAAACGAGGAGTGAGAGGAAGAAAGTGGGACAAAAAGAAATCTAAATATTAACTCACAAGTAAGAAAAATGGAGACGAGCATGTGGAGAAAAAGAAGTAAAATGGATATGATACCAGCAGAGCATGAACGTTAAATGAAAGACAAGAGTGTTTCCATGGGAACCCCCAGTTTGAGAATCTTTAAGGCTGCCATTTCACTGCTTCTCAATGACTTTATTTCTTTTTTATTAATTCCTATCTCTCACCCCCACAGCTCTATTACAGCTTTGCAAATGCCTGAGATGGATACTTATTCAGGTCAGTCCCCAGGGTGCAGGACCCAAGGAGCTACATCGACAAGACAGGAATATCATTCTGGTGAGCACAGCATCATTAGTGTTAACTTTTGGCATCTCATTACACTCATAAGACGATGATAAAAGGTGAGCGGTAAAAATTAAGTGAAATTTTCTTGTATAATCTTGGAAATGAAATCATTATTTGTAGGGCTGCACGATATTGGCAAAATTTGTGATATGAATGTACAGCATTGCGATAACAATAGTACTGCGATATTTCTTGTTCGCCTAAAGAAATACCAATTTATTCTGTCCAAAAACCTGCTGATGCTGCTCCCACAGACCTTCAGACACAAACACAGCCAAATATTGAGTCATTTTATTCACATAGAACAATGTGCAAATGACATGGATGGATTTCATGGTTAAGACCTAGTGATATTCTGTTGTATTTTGTGGTTTTTCTTGTCTCTTCTGGGTGTGGGTACGTTTTTCTTTTCTCTCTTTGTAGGGTTAGGATTTGAGAGCAGATGAGTTGCAGGTGTGGTGCTGGAGTGCTGTCGTGTTATTGGTTCCTCAGCAGTGAGCGGGAAATATAAAGTTGGCTGCTTCCTACTTCCTGTGGACTCCGCTCTTCCCATGACTCGCATTTTGACCAGAAGCTTAAGACTTTGTTTAGAGAACTCTTTCGTTTCGTGTTCAGAGCCAGAAGGTGGGAATCGGGCAGCTGTAGCCTAGTGGTTAGAGCGTTGGACTTAAGATCGGAGAGTTGCAGGTTCAAATCCCACCCTAACCAGTAGGCAATGGCTGAAGTGCCCTTGAGCAAGGCACCTAACCCTACACTGCTCCAGGTTGAAACCAATACCCTGTAATAACTGTAAGTCACTTTGGATAAAAGCGTCTGCCAAATGCATAAATGTAATCTTTTCTTTGTGTAAGTTTTCTCCCATTTTTTCGTTTAGGAGTTTAGGTAAGAGAAATGTAATTTGATTGTTGATAGGTAAACACAGGGAACTTAAAGTATTATTCTGTTTGTTGTTTTTATAAATTTGATTCCCTTCCTGATTTCACTTATATTGTGTTTGCATATAAATAAATTAGACGCTTTGCAGTTTGGTGAACCACTTGTTTTATTTGCTCCCTTTTTGTTAAGGGACATGGAAGGAGAGGAGTCTCATGTCATGTGTGGGGGGCCACACACGCGTGACCTTGTGTACGCCTGGCACACAAGGTCGTTTTTCTGGCTGCTCCTCCAAGGCTACACAGGCCGTGGTCACCACCAAGGATGCAAAAAAAATTAAAAAATGCAGAGATGGTTCTCTGATCATCAGGCTTCATATAACGCTTGTGTTTTGTCATGGTTCATGTCTGGATGTAAACAGGAAGTCAGTTTACATGTGGTCAAATCCTGACAATAAGAGTGCTTGATTAAATGCATTACATCACATCCAACCAATGGGAAGAAAGTCTGGCACTAAAACCTCACGATAGGCACAACTCCACGAGATTTCAAAGGAAAAACATCATGGCACTGGAAAATAGAGCGCATGCCTGCAAACCAGATGGATTTCGGTGGATTTTAGCAAAATTATTGGTTATCGGGGGAAAATAGAAAAAAAAAAAAACGCCCTAAATTTGAAAATGAGTGTAGCGGCGCTGAGCTGGCAGTGTACTGAAGCAGCGCCGTTGTTCCATCATCTGGGGAGAACCTTGTAATAACAAAAGTGCCAGAGTACCACCATGGAAGAGCTGGAACTAAACTACGTATATTCCATTGGCTGCCTGGTTTGGTAAATACTGCAGATAAAAATAAAATCTGTAAATACAAGTGTTCAGGCCTTGGACAAAGTTGTGCTCTGAAAATATTCACATCTGTTCAATATTAATATGTAAACTGTCATTCAACCAGCAGCAGTAGCATTATTTCAAGATATAATAAGAATAAAATAAGATAAATTATTGGACGTCTTTGCGATATGAATATTGCACACTCTGTTATCGCGATAATGATGTTTTTGCGATATATTGTGCAGCCCTAATTGTTGGTGAGATGCCTTTGGAGCATGCATTCCATTGAAAATTAACCTCCACATGCGGAGGTTGATGTCAGGTGTGAACATACCAGTGTTCAGCAGGGTCGACCGTGTTGAGATGTTGATTTCTTGCAAAAGCTCCAGTGTTTCGGTGTGAAAGAGACGAATGGAGGAACCCTCAGAAAAGGCCATCCACACTCCTCCCCCGGCTCGTGCCATGTGCGCAACACTGATCATTGGGTCTGGATGGACTTCAAATTTCTGGAATGCAAATAATAATGCTGGTTAGAAAAATAAAAACAGATGCAATAAAGCCAGAAATTAAAAAACACCCACATCATCAACAACACAACGTTCATAACGGAAAATGAGATCTTTCAAAAACTGAAAGGTTAACTGTCTCTGGATTTTAACTTTTTTTTTAATGAGGAAAAACTTGATGTCTACTTTCTTCATGTTACTCAGTGGATTGGAACTATTGCAGGTTTATTACAGCTGTTTTATTGCAGTGTTTTTATTTTAGTTACTGGGATAATATTACACATGGCCTTTGGCATTAATTTTTTTAGATTTGCATGTTTTATTTCTTTTTTCCAAACGCATCACATCATCACAAATCAAATATTAACATTAGAGCATTGGTAAATGACCCACCCGTAGCCAGGAGAGGTCTTCATATCGATGTAGTGCCTTTTTATCCTGCACACATCAACTTTGAGTATCCATGTAATATATACATACACCATAAATATCTACACAGAGGTGTCTAATCATAATATACCCACATACAAACATAAGGCATGTGATCATTGTCTTTTCAGTGTGAATCCTCTTAGCCTTTAGTCTTTGAAATATGAAGATTCCACATATTTGCTCCATTTCAAAAGATAATTTTCTGTCTTGTCCTTCATCCTATATGACATCCTTGGCCTTTGGCTTTAATAATAAACATGCATTTAGTTAATTAGATAAGTTTAAGTTCATAGATAAGTTACTTTACTAAGGATGTCCATCTGGGTCGTATTATGACCAGATGAGGTCGGTACATTGTCATCATATCATGGTTGTAGTTATTATTCTACGCATTCTTTTTTGTAAATAAAGTCTAACTGTGCTTCCTAATTTTGTCATTTACAGAGTCTCTGACACACAGGGCATGTTTTTGCATCATTCCCTTGGCTTCTATCTTTTTAAGTGCACAATGGAAAAAGAGTTTCAGGCACAGAGTCTTAATGAGTTGCTTGAAATAAATGCAATGAGCCTTATCATAGCAACACATGCAGCCCCTGCGGTCCAAGGCGTGACAAGCGTTGGTTTGGGCATCATCTTGGAACCCCTATCACTGTCAATGCATGCATTGCATTTGCCTGGGCAATTAGTCAGTGAGTGCAAGTCAGTGGAGATGAGAATGCACACCAACCCCCAACCCGAGTGCACTGGCGGATTACCACCTGTTTGTGTGCCCTTGCCAGTGGGTCCTCCTTTGTTTGAAATTAGGGAAAAGAGAAGAAGCCTTTGATGTGTTTTCTCTTTTAATTGACTTCTCAGCAGTGGATGCTTGTTTCGCCTGGGAGATGGTATGCAATGCATCTCTTCGTTGTTTGAGTATTGCCATCAAAAAACAGATATCAACTATAAAAGGGCAGATTTCACCTTCAGCTTAACCTACTGCTATTCAAATTAGCGGACAAGTTTGTAAAGAAAGAGCTGTCCTACTGTAATATATGTGTTGCATAATTATTGCATTAATCACTATCAGGCGTGGCGCCGCTAAAAGGGACTTCCAGCTAATCACCGGATGACATACTATACAGTAACTGTTGGATGCCATATTGCCTGCCATATGTTTGAAACCACATGGAGGGCAGTCTGGGATAAAAAAAAAACTAATGTACAAATGTCTCATTTCACTGGGAAACATAAAATCAAATTGCAAACATTGGTTAAATACCTGCTGATGTCAATGAAATAATTCATTGTTGACACTGGTACCAACAGAGAAAAATTCTCCTGTACATTTATTTATTTTATTTATTTTTATCACTAGCCTCTAAGCATGTTGTGCTATGTCAAATAAAGGATAAGTACAAGCCACAACTGTTGCCCCCAACCAACAACCTGGTATTAGTCTGCTGAATCCAGCGTTGCTTACAGAGATGAGGTGGTCACTGAAGCTTGACAGAAGTAATATGCCCTTTACACTCAACTCGGCAGTGTCACACTAACAGCCACATCCCTCCTAAAGCCTTCCACCAGCGGAGGGGAATAACAACAGCTAAAGCCACAAACACCACAGCTGGTCTGAACAGCTCATTAGTCCTTCATTACGCTAGGTGACAAGGTGTCTCTGTCCTTCGCTGGGCACTGACTCCACATCCCACTCTAAGCAATGGGTCTGAGTCGAGTGGGAGTCCAGTGGACATGTGAGTGATAGGACAAAGCAGGTAGAAAAAGAAATAGTAATGGGAAGAGGAAGGAACAAGGACTGCCAGTCAGTACTGATCAAAGCTTGTACGTCCATGCATGTCCTACTTTGTTAAGGTTTTGGTTACCTGGGAATGACTCTACAGAGTGTTCAAGTTGGTGGAGCTGTGTAATAATGCAGAGATCTACTTTTAGTAACAAACAAATCTGAGAGTCTGAGTCTCTTTCCAGCACCACCTTGTCCTATGGAGACGGTGTCACTCACATGAAAATTACTTTTCAAGGCGGTGAGTTTTACACATTTTAAGAAGGCAGGACTTCAAATAGAAAGGAGACAACAGGTTTAAAGCTTCTATTTTGCTTTTTAAGGTTTCACACATCACTATTTGTTAAGGCCAGCTTTCTCCTAAAAGTATACACTGAACTCATTTCTACCACTGTATGAAAAAATGATTCTGTTGGTTATTGTTTTACTTATGCACTAGCACTTCAAATTCTCCAAGTAGCCTGTATCTCAAAATCTACTGCTGGGTTTGCAAAAATGGAGCACAGGCATCCAGGCAATTCATCCTGTTCTTCTACAGGTATTCTACTATTTTCCACAATTTTGCTCAAGGCTGTCGAGCTTGATTGTTTTTAGTGTGACTGGCAAAAACTCCATAACTTGCTTCCAGCATATTGTGATCTGAGCGATCTGTGAGGGCATGAGACTTCTGCATCTACTCTTTGTTTGTGTTTTTGAGCTGAAGAGAATCTACCCTGTGACCTTGTCGAGTCACAGGTGTTTTCAGACAGCTGGTATTAGTATATTGTTGATCAAATTCCATCAAATGTAAACTGAATGTGACTCTTTGTTCTGTATCCTACCATAGAAGCTTGGAAATGTGGCTTCACCTTCCCATAACGACATGAGAAGACATCAGGTTCATCTATATGTGCATTTAGCCTTTTGATTTGGACTGAGATGAAAAAGCTGCAGAAAGGAAGGATGGTGTGTACGTCTGGTGGTTTTTCCTGATCTGATTTCAGCTCCTGAAGTTTTAACCAATAAAGATCCAATGCTGCCTTTATGGCAGTTCCCAAATTATTTTTTCCTCAATGTTTGACTTTTAAAAAAATAAAACTCAGTCATTTTTTTTTTTTTCCCTCAATGTTTAACTTTTAGGGCGACACGGTGGTGCAGTGGTTAGCACACGTGCCTCACAGCAAGAAGGACCGAGGTTCGATTCCCGGGCGATCCTTGGGACCTTTCTGTGTGGAGTTTGCATGTTCTCCCCGTGTCTG
>JAQQZY010000023.1:6296663-6309338 GCA_030068375.1 Ostorhinchus rueppellii
GCTGGATCAAACCATTTTCAAGACAAAGTGGGTGGGGGGGTGCTGTATTTTTTGTTGTTAAAATATTACATTTCAACCGTGCACTGTTTATGGTTTTGACATTTTTCTAGCATTTTAAGAATGCTTCAGCACCCCTAAAAATGGGCTAAAAACACCCATGATGGTAACACTAATGTTTTCTAATGTTATGTTTCAATGGTAAAAAAGTATGTTCTTCTTCAATGGACGGCTCTGTTACAAAGCCAGCTCCATGCACACTTCAGCATGCACCTCAGTTAGCATATACCGTAACCTTTTCATGTATAGTGGTCACTACAGTGGACACTCTACAGCTGTTCTATTGTATATTCATGGTTTCAGTTCATACCATCACTTTAACTGTGCTGATCTTCATAAACCTTTTCTTAAACAGATTTTGTTTTCTTGTGTATAATCTACATGAAGTGAGTAATAACGAGTATGAGAGTATGTTAAAATGTGACAAAACATGAAATTATCTGCATTAAAATGTTTTCATTTCATAACTTTCACACAGTTAACACCTTTCTAATGATGGTTTTAAATACATATTTCTTATCCTTTAAAAAAAAAAAGGATGGTGTCCAGCTGAGTGGGCATTTTGTAACTCCATGAAAAATAGATTCATTAAAAATATTTCAATTGCACTGATTTTTTTTCATGGCTAAAGAAGAATAAAAATACTCAGGACCAAAATCTCAACTAAGGTTCTCAAAATTCATGCATGAAAGGGTTAAAACACTTCAAGCTGAAAACTAATGATGGTTATATAAGAGCAGCTTCGTGCTGGTGCCATTAGTTTTACATTCAATTTACGTCTGATCTGATTAGTCGACTAATCAAAAAAATAATCAGTGATTAGTCAACTATCAAAATAATCGTTTGTGGCAGCCTTAGATGCCACCATCGCCATCCTCCTGTAATAATTTCAAACAAAAGCTAATTCTACTTGTTTTGAGGTTGTGGTCTTTGCATGTAAATCTCAGGGTTACATGTGATAAATAATGTTTATTTTTTATTATCTCCTTTCAAAGTATAAATATACAGGCTCATCCTATCGTCTTGAATGTAGTTCGCACATTCAGATTAACAGTTTGTCTTTTGCTAATTTAATTTACTGAATGACCCGACATTGACCAGCTGCTGTTGAAGTGGTATTTCTTCGCTGTTACTCACTGCTTGAATCATCAACACACTTCATATGTGGATGGAAAAAACTGCCACTGTTCCATTTGGTTTTGATTCAGTTTGACCATCGGTAGCTTTAGGTTTAGACAGAGACGCATGAGACTGGAGTCAAATTTCAAACTCCAAGAGGGGACCTTATCAACATCATCTTAGAACTTATAACATAACCACTATCTGAGGGACCCCACACCCATATGAATCTGCAAATATATACATAAAAACCAGCGGCTTTCTGTATGTGTACGACTGTAGTGAAGGAATGAACAAAAAACAGTCCAGTTGTTAAATTTTCTATTTTCACTGTCAACTTTGTGTCTCTCCTCCATTGAAAGCATCAGTTTTTCATATTGAAGCTGGCCTTCTGTAAACAGTGAAAGTGCTGCAGAATGTGGCAAAGTGTTGAAAAATGGTGCAAAGTGTCGGAAAATGACACAGTGACGCATAATACAAAGTGTCGCAAAACAGAGGAGAGTGTTGCCAAGTGTTGGAAAACAATGCAGAAATGCATAATGATCCAAAGTGTTGCAAAATGGTACAAAGTGTCAGAAATAAGCGTGTGCACCATTTATCTGTTATTAAACTATTTCTGTACTCTTTGTGGGCTGAGGGTCCAGTTTGACTGATGGGCCAGTTGAGTAGCCCTGTTACAAGGTAACACAACCCCTTGGTCTCTGTTACAGCCTTTCATAACATACACTTTAGTAAAATAAGTACTTGTAATTCTGTTGGATTATATAAAACTTATATAAAAAAGGAAAAAAGTGGAGTGTCGTTCAGGTGTTTTCAGGCACAGGCATATGTGAAGCACTTGTGAGATATATCTGGAGGCTCCTCCAAAATATCAGATGGACGACAGTTGGCTCGGCAGTCTTTCAGTCTGTCTCAGAAGCAAACCGTGGATGTTCTATTTCCTCACTGAGATCAAAGTAGTGGAGGCAGAATGTCAGGTGAGCTCTGCTAGCACCACACATATGTCTCATTATATGATGCTGGTATGGAAGACAGAGCACATCAGCTGAGCAGGCAGACCTTCAACACGTCCCAAGACATGTTCCTGCTCAGACGACTGGTGAAGGTGGACATATGTGTCCCAGACCAGCTCCGAATGCATCCTGAATGATTGGACTGGAATGTGCATCAGTCCGGTGCAGATGTGATCAGACTGTTCAGGGACAAAAACACAGCTGACTGAAAACAAGTACACAAGTATAGTCAAGAAAATCCAAATCAGAAATAACAAGTGGTGCCAGGCACAACAAATCCCGCCCCTTGCACGTATTGTAGCTTATTTTAGCATCAATCCAGCTGATGTCATCATGTCTATACATGTGCTGATGTCAGCATATCATTTGCCTCTAAATATATGCCAAGTTTCACACATAAAATACCATGTGCTAAGTGGTTAGGGTTAGCAGTTAGGATGAAGGCCCATTTGTGCTCCCTTTATGTACAAAAATATATATGTCCATTTCAAACAATGTTATTGTCACTGCCCACATACTTCCATGCGTCCTTTATGTTGGCATGGATGTTAATCAATATATCCACCAGGGAGCAGTCCAGACATAAAGTTCTATGACAACAAACTCAAAAACAAAAATGGTGACCGTGGAGGAGGTATTGATTATGTACCTCTTGCATAGAGACAAGAGGTTCCGCCATTCTTATTTCTCCTTCGTGCCTCACGAGAGCTACATATCAGGTAGTGACAGCAACACTGCCCCCATGGTATCCAGTGGTACTGCTCCGTTTGGCCTGTATCCATAAGCTTTATGGAAACGTGCAGAAATGGAACGAAATGAACACGGAGCACAGACAGAAGGGCTCTGTCCATATCAGGATCCATATTTAACGTTGAGCATAAATGGGCCTTTAGGGTCAGTGGTTAGGGATATGCAAACTGAAGATCTGACACACAATCAAATAACATGCAAAAGGAAGCAAATGCGTACGTATAGCACACCAAATACCTCAAGAACTGGTGTGGCATACAACGCACTTTCATGAGATCAGTCTGGCATTACACAGAACAGGTTAGCCACTAAGTTTAAAAGATTTCGAATTGCATCATTAACTGCATTGAACCGAATTGTGTCTAATATCATGAAATAATCAATAACTGGAATCACATCGTGAACAGGGGTGAATCGTACTGTATTTCATCAGCAGAGGACTTCACTGTATCATCAATGTATCATATTGCTAGTAGCATAACAAAATACATATCGAATCAGCCGCAGTGGTAGGCATTCAGATCTCTAGTCTACATGGGAGAACGTTATTTATCACCCATTTATCGTTGTTTATGAGCTTTCATATTTAACCAGTTAATTTTTGCCCCTAATGGAGACATTTTTGTGTCAGAACTCACCTCTGTTTAGTTTAGTTGTGTTGTATCTGTGGTACTGAACAAGAGAATATAAAGACTTGTGAATTTGTTTACAGCAGTGGTCTCCAATCCTGGTCCTCAAGGGTTGATATCCTGCATGTTTTAGATATTTCCCTCATCCAGCACACCTGACAGTCGTTATCAGGCTTCTGCAGAGCTTGATGATTGGCTCTCCATTTGAATCAGGTGTGTTGGAAGAGGGACACATCTAAAACATGCAGGATACCGGCCCTTTAGGACCAGGATTGGTGACCCCTGGTTTACAGAGTCAAACTGAAATTTATGTTCAACATGACCAGGAGAGGGCCGTCTGGGCCCCGCTGCTGAAGCTGCTGCCCCCGTGACCCGGATCCGGATAAGCGGAAGACGACGAGACGAGACGAGATGACCAGGAAGTGAACATCTTCAATAAATGACATAGGATGAGTATTATATCATAAAAATTTAAATGTGCTGTTTTATTTCAGAGACATCATTTCTTTATCAGTAGATTAATGACAGTAGTTGGAATCAGCTGACGGTGAGGGTCATAATCCAGGGTGAATGTAATAGCTCTTATTTCAGATACGAGTTTGAGGCTAAACTCCACTGGACAGTTTATGCTTACTTTATATTTATTTGCTCTGTTCTGTTGACCACGGATTGCTGTAGGGGCTTAAAGACTGACACTAATCAAATAAAGTATGATACGCTTAAATTATTTATAGTACCTCTAACATATTTGAAAAACAATCCTGTAATTCCTTGACGCTGTTTGAACAGTCTATATACAGCAGCACAATGTAAACATATACGTATGAAGTATATGATGCTTAAAATATTTATAGAATCTGGAATGTATTGACAAAAAAAAACCCAAAATTCCTTTAGGCTGGCTGAATATTTGAGAGTCCACACTGAGGCCTCCATCAATAAAATTCGACCATGTTGACTCTTTTCACAGTGGATGTGGATAGATGGGGGGCGGGTTTGTTTCCTCTCCACAGCGGCAGCACAGCGGGACGACTCAGGAAGCAGATCCTTCACACAGCCTGATTCACTGACCGCTTTAAAGACGTTTAACAGATGAATGACCAGTGGCAGAGTGTTAACCCTTACATTTTCATTACCCTTTACATCCTACTGGCATAAAATGTAGAGTAGGGGTGTTAAACTCATTTTCTTTCAGGTTCCGCATTCAGCCCAATTTGATCTCAACTGGGTCGGACTGGTAAAATAACAACGTAAAATAGCCTATAAATTATGATTACTCCAAAATTTAACTCTTTAAAACCTGATGTGTCACCACTGACACACCCTGCGTGTATGCAGTTTGGAAAGCTGTAACTCTTTTACTATTTGTGAAATTGGAAAAATTCCAGCAGTTTCTGTAACCTGAGACGTTGTGCTTTTAGGTTTTATCGGGTCATTTTGGTGATTTCACTCATGCTTGTAGTAGAAGCTGGAGAAGAAGCTGTTTTAGCAGAATGATTACATGCAGTAAATTAAGTAAATGACTGCTAGATTTTGAAAGTTCTAAGTGCTGAGGAAAAATGTGCCAAACGACTCACTCAACCTATTTTCGAACTTTTTTAAAAGTCAAAATAAGAAAAAATATTCAGACAGACCACTTTAGGCTTAAGGTTTAAAGGATTAATGACAAAAAAAATGTACATTTTTAGACTATCCACGCAAAAAATTATGTGAATAACCTGAAAAAAAAAAATAGAAATTTCCTATGACAAATAAGTGCAATTTTAACAATATTATGCCTCAACTCATCATTAATACATGTTTACTAGACTTTATAACCTGTATTATAAAGGATAGTTTGTTAATGTAAATATTTAAATTCAATTCAATTCAATTCAATACATCTTTATTCATCCCCGAGGGGCAATTTAATGTTAATTTTTGGCACTAAAAGAGAAAAGGTTTGAGTTGTCATTATTTATAGGCATAATGTAATCATATTCTTTCACATTAAACCAAGAAGAAATTTGGAGCCACTATTTACAGGTTATTATGCTATTGTTTTAGTTGAGACCATATTGGTTCTCATGCTGAATTGTTAATCTCTTCAGTGTGATTTTTTCACTTTGCAATTTCATCCGTGGAACGGATTGGAACTGATGGGGGTCCAGTTTTGGCCCACGGACCGCATGTTTTGACACCTCTGATTAGAGGGATATACGGTTCAGAACGTCTTCTTGTTTATCTTTCTTCATCTGCTGCAGTTTATCAAATATGTGTTGAAGTGGCTCCTGCTGCTACTTTGTCATTTATTTTCCATGTTTTTAATTCTTTATATACTTATTTACTTTCAGGCATTCCAAGAGAGAAAGCAGGCACCGACTACCTGGGGTTCTTTCACACGTTCCACATTCCATACAGACCCTCAGACTTCCCAGTTTGATCCAATCCAAATTTGCATGTGTGAAACTACTCAAACCACCAATACAATGCGACATTTAACCCCTTAACACCTGAATCAATTTCCAATTGTGGAAAAAAAAATGTTGATTTGTGTTTTTTCTTTCAAGTATAGTATTTTGGTTGCATCTTGGACCGGCGGTGGTGGTGAGGGTGATGCGAATTTGCATCAATAGGCATCAAGGGGTTAAGGATTTGTTCAATAAAACTAAAACTATATCTTGATTTCTTCAGTGTAACTGTGTTTTCTCAAATCCGCAATCATGCGAAACACTACATATTATTAGCTTTGAAATCCATTCAAGTAAAGCCAATAGACATTATGTAGGAATACAATGTATAGACTAAAACTCTAAACGTCAAATACAATACTAAAATACTCAATATGTTTATATGTTCAGCTCGACTAAACCATTTAACCCATGAAGACCCAGTGCTACTTTTGTGTAAGTTCTCAAATGTTTTTTTTTTCTCTAACCTTTATTGAGCAATTTATTACCATTTATTTTAATACCATCCTTTCTATTTTTTCACTGAAAATCAGGTGCTTTCCTTTATTTAATTTAGTGATCATGTACTTTAATCATTATGCTGTGATTCCACTTGAGGATTATTATTTAAAAAAGAGAAAAAAACTGAAGAAAAAGTGACTTTCTCAGTAAAATCTATCATTAATGGAACATAAACCCAGTGTGTCCATCCACTGTCATTGATCCAACTCCATGGGTTTTACTGGTGAATCAATGCTGTGGAAGATGATGGTGTTTCCATGGTAACTACAGAGCCTCTGAACGTCCAAATGAGTCATATCTGATGACCATGAAAAGATGAAAAACTGTATTTTACACCAATTATTTACATGTATTGAACAGTTTAGATCAGCAGATGGTTTTGGTCACCGGTGGATTTTTGGGTCTTTATGGGTGAAACGGACTGATGTCTTTATCCAAGTCTACATGCACCATTATGAGTATAATTATTGTTGAAATCATGTCACCTCCACTACAATATGTGGCGATATTCGCTCTTTTTATGGTTAACCTGTGTCATTACAGACACAACAACAGTCAATAGGGACCTACCAAGTCATAAACTCAGAGGTAAACTAGTAAAACAATGGACAACATTATAAATTTGTACATAGCATACTTTCTGCTGGGGTTCCAGACCAGAATTTGGGTAGATCCACTTTCAATCACATTATCTACAAGTGTTAGTCTAACAAGTAAAACTAAATCTTTTTTTCTAAACAATATATGTATTGAATTTTCATTATATAAAGACATATAAGAACAAGTAAAAATGGAGAAGTGTGCAACAATGATGCAGAAGTGTACCAACACCCACCAGTTTTTTGATGCTATATATTCCAACCAACAGTACCAACAAAATGAAACAAACACATGGTGGTCAGAGCTCCTCCATGATGAAAGTACATAATCATGAGTCCACAGGAAATACATTATCATTACATTATCAAAATATTATAATCCAGGGAACAGGGGAAGAAGGAACTGGGTGGCGCAGAAGATGCATCTTTATTGTTCCAGGCCCGTCCATCAGCTGCGAAAAATCATTGCAGCAACAACCAAATACATTTTGAAAGTTGTTCTAAAATATATTTCAACGTGTACTTTTAGGTCCAGTTTTGGTCAGACTAACACAATAATTGTTTGTTTTTAGTGTCTTGTAAATCCACTGTCTATATTACACTAACAGGGAAAATAATGAACATTAACCTTTGTACAATGTGCAAATCATCAAATTTTAGTAATTCATTCATTATTTTGTTTGGCAGATTTAACATGCACCAACAGTTTGATGATGGGGACGTGTGCAGTGATGCAAAATGAAATGAATTCCTTTCAAATGCATTAAATCTAATGCAACAAACCTGAAAAAGAATACGCAGGTGTTTAGCTTTGGGCTGTGGAATGTAAAATAAGAGGTCTGAAAAATACAGAAGAAGAAAAGGCTAATAATATGAATTGTGTGCAATAATCCTCTGTTTTTGCAATAACAATGCAATATTTATTCAATATTTACTCAACCATACATGCAATATTTTTATACTGACTTCAGTTCATATGTATACAAAGTGTTTCATAGATACAGTTAATATTGTTCATACACAGTTATATACTCTATCTATCTATCTATCTATCTATCTATCTATCTATCTATCTATCTATCTATCTATCTATATGTGTGTGTGTGTGTGTGTGTGTGTGTGTCTATTGATTTTATGTGGATTTTTTATTTTCATTCTACTTTTAGCTCTCTTATTGTTTTTATATTTTATTTTCCTATTTTACTTTAGTTTTTGTAATTTTGTATTTACTCTATTCTTATTTTCTGAAGTACTGTTTGTTTTTTTATTAATACTGTTACATTGATTGGAATAACAACTAATCTCATTACACACACAATAAAAATACAGGCTATTCTATTCTATTCTATTCTATTCTAAAAATACAATGGTGCACCGTTGGTTCACACCTCTGTATATAACCCATAGGCTATTGCTCATCTCTCACAGGTTTTGTTTCATCTGTGGTCGACATCCCAGCTGACACTGCAGAGCTCCTCAGATCATCCCCCTCTTTTCCCCTCCATGTTCTCCATCCCCCCCTTCTCCCTGCAGTGTTGCTACTGTAAAACATTTGCCATGCTCCTTTGAACTGGGAGCACCATTTCCCTGACAAAGCCCCCCACCCCTCACTCCAAACCCAATGACCCATTTCTTATGTTGATCAGACAGTGTGTGAAGTGATGCAAACTGCTGTGCTGTGCACTGCTGCTATGTGGAGTCTCCCCCTCAGGCTCTGGGCCTTTACACATTCATGAGCCGAGTGGGAAGACCCCACCGCTCCGTGTGCATTAGCTCCCTTTGTGCATGTTTTGATGCATTAATATCTGTTGCAACTGCTGTATACGGAAGTGTATTAACATCTGCTGATTGAGAACAAAGCGCTGTTTGAGTCCCAGTCCGCCTCAGGTTAAAAGGTGTGCAGGGACAGATTTGTACGTGCAGAATATAAGCTTTGAGAGCAAGTGGGAGGGGGCCGGATGGTGAGTATAATCAATGTTTTGGGAGCGCTGAGGGAATTGTGGCTTGATTTAAAGTAGCAACGGGGCTTCCTTTGCTCATTGCCTTCAAAGCTGCTCGCTCTCACTTTTGCGCTTAGCTTCATTCAAACTCCAGCTGAGAGCAGAGTAGCCTCCATTAGATTAGACCTGGATGTGAATACATCCATGCTCCATGCTTTCAACATGGACATGCTCTGTTGGAGATTAACTTTTTCAACTTTCACTTTCTTCCTTGAGTGTAGGGGAAATGCAACAAATTTTGCTGTATACAGTTGACATATGGAACATTTGGTGTTTTATAGATAGATTAAAAGGGGCTCCATGTAGTACTGATATTCCAAACTCTGACCAGCAGGGGGATTTTTTTGGGACACCCTGTATGTATATACTGAGCTAAACACACACGATATATGATCTAAGGCTGAATCCTAATTCACCCCTTGGCCCTACCCCTCATGTGAAGGGATAGTGTTGTCTTGATTCTCAATTAGACGGAGGGGAAGGGCTAAGACGAAGGGCTGTATAGGCCTCGAAATGGAGATTTTCCAGGACCACACTACGAACGAAGGGCTAGGAGGAGTTTCCCATAATTCTGTTCAAATCATTGGCAAGATGGAAGTAAACACAGCCGAAAAGTGCAGCAGTGATGAAAGAAACACACAGATGCAAGTACTTTCTTCGTAAACAACTTAATCACTTGATCGACTGTTTAATGCCGTTTCAATGTGTTGTAGATCACATTCTGTGGTTTATAGTTGAGTAAACAGATGATCAAACCCTGTGCAACAGAGATGGATACAGCTACTGACGGTATGGGGAATACTTTCAGAAACAAAGTTGCTGCATCCGTTTATAGTGGCATAAATGACTGCTGATGACGGTACAGGTCACGAAGGGTTGTCCCATTTCATAGGAGAATGTTTCAACCCTACCCCTTCCAGCTCCGTTTCAAGGGGTAGTGCCAAGTGCAAGGGCCAATGGATAGGGAGAAGGGTTAGGGGTAAGGAATGAATTGGGATTGAGACTCAAACCAGCCTCCAATTTGTGTTTGATCATGTAATAATTTGCGATATTATGTTGCAAATAAACATTAATTTTAGACACATTTAGTCTATATAATGTATATTATCATGGACAGAAGCAGGAAACCCAGGTTCAGATTACTGCACCAAGTGAGAATTTGATTTTCCTTGTACAGTCAGTACAGCTTGGATTTACAAGGCTGACAATGAATACTGAACAAACAAGAACTGAAACTGTGAATTATGAAAGAGCTGCAGCATCTGAAACTGACTACAGTGAACATTTGAAAGATAAACAATACCACAGTGCTTCAGTTTCAGCTTGTCATGTCTTTTATCTATTGTGATTGTCTGTTATTGTTCTCAACTCAACATTTATTTTCTTTATTATAAGCCTTTATTTGTATCAATTACTAGAAATTTCAGTTGACCCCATTTAAATACCAGATGACCCCAAGGTTGAAAAACACTGCTTTATCCTCTCCTGTTTCTGAGAATGTACATACTTGAATTGGTAAACTTTTTCCATCTGGTTCACAAATTTACATCCAAGTGAAACAAAAACACATCAGCAAACCAAAAGTCATCTGAAAATGTTCCATCTTCACATTGGATAAATGTCCTATCCGATCCTATCTTCCTGACTGGACCAGAGTTAATGGACTTCATTGTTTCTGTCACAGTCAGCTTTTAGCAACAGTTGATTTTATTCATATGAATCCTCTTCTGCAAAACCACATTTGGCTCCAGTCGGCCATTTATCTCAGGAACTTGTATGATTGATCGTTTGTTGGTTGGATGGAGGTTGGATCATGTTCCTGCCATAAAGGGAATCACTCCACAGTTGGTCTGTGACCACACTGAGACCACGTTCAGCAGATGGTTTCAGAGCGGTTGTTTGGGTTCCAGGGTATGATTTACACACTAGCATCTACACAAATGAATTATAGAGCAGAAAGTGAAAATGCCCTTTTAGTTCCTGTCCCCTCAGGCAGTAAACAACACAGAAGTAGCTCATGTGGTTACATCTGGACGACCAGGTTAAACTACTGAGTCCCAGAGTTAAAGGATAACTCTGGTGAGTTTCTATTCTATTACTTAGACTCAGGTTTAACCCACAAAGACCCAGTGCTGCTTTTGTGGCAATTCCAAATGACTTTTTGTGTCCCATTATCAACCTTTTTTTAAGTGATTTATCACCATTTACTCTATTAGGCTCAGTATTTTGCATTTTGAACATACAAACACCCAAATAAGCAAAAGCATCTACTGATCTAAAACATCTAATACCTGTAGATCCACTAATCCTATCATTACATGTAAATAATTGGTGTAAAATATAGTTTGTCATCTTTTCATGGTCATCAGATATGACCCATTTGGACGTTCAGAGGCTCTGTAGTTACCATGGAAACACTTATCTTTTAATACACTGATTCACCAGTAAAACCCATGGAGTTGGATCAATGACTGTGTATGGAAACATTTTATGTTCAGTTAATGATATACGTTACTAAAAAAAAAGTTTCTTTTTCTTAAATTTCCATTGTTTTTCATATAAAAACCCTGAAATGTAATCTCAGCATGATGATTAAAGTACAAGATCAATAAATGAAGTATTAAAAATTACCTGATTTTCACTGGAAAAAAAAGCAAAATAACATGTTTCTTTTTTTTTTACAACTTATATTTTTAGATTAGTTCAATGAAGATGTATCCAATTATTCCCACCAGTCTACTGCTGTTGTTTTGTTGCTTTTCTCTTGGTTGCACTGCTTCCAGTCATGTACGAATGTTTGTCCAATCACATTTCACCAGCTTTGTGTTGCTGGGTTAGAAGAAATCTGCCTAAAGGGTCAGAATCAACAGTGTAGCTGGAGCTTTGAATAAATGGAAATGAACCTTTTGCTTTAAGCAATCAGATTTCATGTTGCCCACACCAGGGCGATCTAGCAGGTGCACATTTATTTAAGCATTTTCATGTTGTCTGATTGGACGATCAAAGAGCATCTGTAGTAACTTCTATAAACTAAAATCTACATGTCCATCTCTGACAGAGAACACATGGATTTGGTTGAAGACAGACTAAAGAATAAGCAGTAGTTTTGGTGAAGATAATGTATTTGATGAACATTTTCAAGTTTTTATCACTTTATTCAGTAAATATTGCTGATTATGTTTCAGATGATGTATGTGGTGCAGCTGTGGTTGTAGTAAAAGGAGATCTGCCGAGGCGTGTTCATTCGTTTCTTGCTTTAGTAACAACATTCATTAATTCAAGATACCTTTCTGTGATGAAAATGCCTCAGTGTATTGTGTTTTTGTGTGTAATATTGATGGTACAGTATTGATATTAAAATGTTGATTAACCCATAAAGACCCAGAGTTGTTTTTGTGGCAGTTCTCCCAAATTAATTTTTCCCTTCATCTAACCTTTCTTAAGTCATTTATCATCCTTTATCACATAGGGAGCCTAAGTGACGCGAATCTATTTCCGGTCGATTTCCGGGCCATTGGACCTAACGTGTCAAAAAAATGAACGAGAGTCAATGGAGG
>JAQQZY010000023.1:6320970-6335074 GCA_030068375.1 Ostorhinchus rueppellii
AAACTATCATGTTAGAGTGAGAGAGAAAACCACTGTGGTACCCCATGGTGTGGAAAACAGAAAGTTCACACAAAGAACAGAAGAGACATTAGTGCACGGCTTTGCCATATAAATATTGAAACTCTGTTATCATGATAACAATGTTTTTTCAATATATTGCACAGCCCTAAATCATATCAATCCATGTAAATAATTGGTGTAAAATGCAGTTATTCATCTTTTCATGATCATCAGATATGACCCATTTGGACGTTCAGAGGCTAGTAGTGAATGCAAAAACATTGTCATCTTCTACAACAGTGATTCAGTAAAACCCATGGAGTTTGACATGTAACAGTGGTTGAAAATGCTTGTTTTTACATTCTGCTACTGAAATTGTTCTGGAAAAGCACATTTTTCTACTGTTTTCTCTGTTTTAATGTAATAAACTTTGAATTTTTTGAGTTTCATGAACATCTAAATTAAATACTGGTCATAAAAAAAACACACATGACTTACAGTGAAAAATGCCAAACACAGAGGATAATATCACTTATAAAAAGTTAAATAAATAGGAAAAAAATCATTAGGGGACTGACACAAAAGTCTGGGTCTTTATGGCTTAAGCTGAATAAATCTGATTAGCAAGAAAATATATGTCCACACAGCTCTGGGCTCATGAAAACTTGAGGTTTTTTTTCTTTTTTAAGAGATAAGTGGTTCTCACAGGACAGCGCCGCTATAGACCTATGATGATCTTATTGACTATGATGCATTGCTGTAGGCAAAACTACCCAAAAGTAAATAAGGTACTTAAAATGAGCAAAACCTTACATATCTATATCAGTAAGATGCAACTGATGAATCTAAATGAATCCAAAACATCACAGAGGATCTGAATACTTCTACCACCACTGGTGTAAAATGGGTTGTGGAAGACCTTATCTAAAAACAAATAGCATAATGTTGGCAAAAGTGGGACATGGAAGGTAAAGGCAAAATGGGGAAGCACTGGGATATCAGGCTGATTAGACACAATGTCATTACTTTGATCAAAGCACACAGAAATCCCCACAGCCCATCTCACTTTAATATGATTAGTGTCATCCCTTATTTGACAAGCCTGCCAGGGAGGTGGAACCAACTGGGGGTGGGAATGCTCCATCACTAATTATTCCTACTGAATCTACGGGCCACCATTATTTTTTTAATGGATCATGGTGTTTGCTTTGGTTACAAACACCTCTGCAGAATGAAGCATTCACTAGGCCAGGAGTGGTTGAGATGTGTTTAGTACTCAAGGAGCTGTTTGTCCAGATCGCAAGGTTGCTATTTCCAGAATGTCAGAGTAAGCAAGAAAGTGGTGCAAAGTAAATTCAGTCTTAAGATGACAATTTCACCCTTAAGAAATATATCAGCTGAAGACGTGGGACGCTTTAAAACTAGTGCTCACTGCACAGGAACCCTAAAAAAAAAAACCCAGTATATTCAGGTTTTTACAACACAAAATGAGCCAAGTTTTGTTTTTTTTACAATAATTTCTTAGAAAATATCTGCTTCAGACATTAAATGTGCTAAATCTTACATAGTTTAATAAGATGAATCAGAAAACAAATGACAAAAATGCTGCTTAGCTCCTGTTTTCAATATATATGATGATGTGTTATTTCACATATATGTCAGTTTATGTACATTTATACAATGGTTTTATAAGTGTTCCACGAGAAAGAACCGGAAAAGTGAATGTATTGCAATGTGGAGACACTATTTAGAGGTAGATCTGGTGACTCTGAGACAAGTGTTTCTTTTAAATCAAACCCATTCTCTCTTTAATTGTCAGAATTTCACATTTTGGCCTAAAACTGTATCTGAGAAACTATAACCAACTAGGACTTCTGACTTAACTTTTCTTTATTTATGACTCAAATTTGGTAAAGTTGAACTACTTTTATTCTGGAAGCCTTTTACTTGTAGACCAGTGTAATGTGACTGTATCCAAATAACCAAAAGTACGGTGAAAAATTGGTTAGTTAGGTCTGTTCGGTTGTCCACATTTACATTTAATTTTTGAGATCAGTTACTTTATCAGATGTGTGCGTGTGTGGCGGGTCTTGCCAAAACATTTTTTAATACTGTTAAATTTTAACATCCAGCATCGTCATCAGAGGTCAAAACGCTAATGCAATGCAAGATGAAGCTAACAGACTGGAGGTCGGATATGACTCAAATGTCATGAGACATAGCTTGAGCCTGACATTTCACACCAGGTCCCTTTGGTGTAAACATCAAAGCGAAGATTTACAAATTAATGCATATAATCACCAAAGATAAATGCTGAAAACTCTATGGTTTATTAATCGCTTACAGTTGAGGATTGTGTGTGTGTGTGTGTAGTGCAGCACTTGAGTCCAGCTTCAGTCACCTTTCTGAACTCATTCTCTACTTCGGCTCGTGTAACCCATTGGCCACTCTTATAGGCGGACAAGGTCACAGACATTTAAGCCACCAGTTATAATATGTTCTCTGGAGGAATTTCAAGGTCAAAGCATCTTAGGCCACTCCTAATATCTAATATCATACAGCCCTGAAAGCCTGGTCCACTGTATCTTCTTTTCTCCATCTAATACTGCATCCAGTCCACTTTAAAATAGCATCACAAAAGCAATTAAATCTGAAACATTGAGCTGTACTCTGTCTTGGTGGGCTTCCACTTGATTCAACCACCTTTTAGGATGGAAAAAAAAAAAAAAAAGATTACCTGATAAATTGCCTAGCCTCTCCAAAAGGGAGGGGGGGGATGAAAATGTAAACTTAAAGATTAATAGCAGATTCTGTGCTGCATTTTTTCCCCCCTAAACGTTCGCCTTTTCTAGATCCTGCTAAATTCCCACAAGTCCAGGGATTGTGATGTGATAGTCTGAAGGTGCAATTTGCCTCACTCATCATAAAACACTTTGCAGCACTTACCTACCGCTAGCCTTTATAGAACATTAATTTTCACAGTTTCCTAGTAGCATTTTCTAGAGAATAATAGTGTATGTTAGATTCCTCGCCTAAAGATACATTTTTTTTATTCCTTTTAATGAATGAAAACTGAATATGAAAAGGACAAGAACGTTAACAGTAATTGTGTTAAAGGCTGAATTTCTCAGCAACTAAAAGCCACTCATTCTTTTGCTTTGTCATTTGCTATATATGGGTGTGTGCGTTTGTGTGTGTGTAAGAAAAATATTACTTACCCAGAAATAGCCCTGAGGTAAGGAGGTACTCGCTGCAGAGAAGCCCAACAGTGCGCAGTGAACCGGATTGTGGAGGGCAGCTTCAAGCTATAAGATGCAAAAGGGAATTAATTATTGTATAGCATCGTATATGTAACCACATCTGGCTTAACACCTTTCCATTCACAACTCCAGGGTAACACCAGTCTGTCTTTTATACTTTTTTGGGTTTTCTTTTCTTTTTATCTAATTAAACTTCTCATCTAAGCTTGCTCTCGCTTTCATAAGTTTGAACCTTTCCTTACAGTAGTGCAGCTGTATCTTCATTTTTGCCATCCTCTGTGAAATACTCGGGTGAATAAAAATCCCGGTTTGAAGCACCAGCTGCTTAGGGTATTAAACCTACTCAAAAGAGAGTGAAACTTTTCAGAGAATACAACAACTATGGACTGTCTGTGCCCAATCAAGTCATGTTTTACTAGACTTAGTATGAGCACTGCTTCTGAAATAGAAATGTGCGTTGATGATTGGTAAACACACATACCCTTGCATTGTCGTTAGTGTTATATGACCTCCAAGTGTTAAATTTCAGATTGATGCACTACAGCGCTCGAGGTTTCAGTGATTATTAAAGACAAACATGGATTCTTGTTGTGTTGCAGCGTCTCTGTTTTATCTAGTGAACGTGAAGGAATGACTAATCCTCATATGTACCAATCTTCCATTTTCTTACTTGTCTGAATGTATGATTCCACGGTTGCCTGCACTGTGTACTCGTAAAAATTTAAATCAACCTGGAGATACACAAGGCTATAGAGGAGTGTGAAGTTGTCGGCTGAAAGAGTGGTCTAAATAATTCTAACTAATAAAACAGCTTCTAAAGGGAGAGGGAAATATGCCTTAACTTGAAACAGATTTGTTTGCCTGAAACGAAATGATGGAGGCTGACATTTACATTATAGAGTCCGTGGCTGATAGTGTGTCAAACCCCCTGTGGTGAAAGCTGCTCTTCTAACCAGCAGTATGTCTAGCAGGAAGTGATTATTATCTTGGAGTATGACCGCTAAGGGTGGGCCATGTGACAGACGGAAAAGCTAATTGTGTGTTGCTGGGCTGGTGGGGGATGAAAGTCAGTCAGTTGTGGGTTGGAGGGTGTATACGGAGGGTCATCGATGAGAGCTGCGTGTCTTTAACTGTCATCCTCTGCGGCAGCCGGCATCAATCAAAGGTAATTTATTGCCCACGCCGACCAGGACCCTCCCCTTTTGTCTCTTGCTCAGTGTGTTTGTAAACACTCAAAAAAAAAAAAAAAAAAAAAAAAAAATAGTGTTCTGGCCAGACTCATGCTCTCCCCATCTGTATTGCAAGGCTATTTCTCCAGCGCCGCCACCCCACCCCAGTCCCTGTCTATTCAAATTCAACATGAAGATGCATGGCTCCTCCTCTATCTATCAATCTCTCAGGCCCACTTTCCTTTTTTTTCTTTTTTCTGTGCTTTCCCTCTTGTCTCTGTCTGTCTGTCTTTTATCTCTCTCCCTCCTCCCCTTTTGATTTCACTCTGTCAAGTCCGGTGAACGGTTTTTTGATAGGTAATTAAGCAGCAGCCAAAATGTGTGCCCATATGGAATCCCTGTGGTGAAAAGAGACACTGGCAGTGGACCTGCGGGACTGACACACTATAGTGGACGGTCCTAGTAGTTCGATGGAGGTGGATTTTATCAGTCGCATAAGAGAGGCAAGCATCGTAGGCCAATCTTCACAGGGCTAGATTGCTTTGTATGTTAGTACTCTCCAGAGTCAGTCTAGCAGCGCTAGTGGGATTTACCCAGCTCCCAACACAACCTTCTAAGATATTCAAAGAAGAAAAAGGAGTTCAAAATGTGCACTGGGACCATTCTAATAAAGAGCTGATGTGTAAATGAAGAGGCTTGCTCCTTAATGAAAAATCTAGAATTCAAGACAAAAATAAATAAAAAATTATGACACCTACTCTTATAAAACAACTGGGTGCGTAACGACAAAACTTCATCCTTAGAAAACTGCAGAAATGCAAAAGTAATTAGCTGTATTATGTGTAAAATTTTATATCAGACTTATGCCTGCATAGGACAATTATCGGAATTCACATAACAATGCAGCAATTAGCATGAGACACATTTCCTCTGAGAATTTAGAATGAACCATTTCTTCTGTTACTGCAACATGTTATATGTGAATGTCTCTAAAGGCTCATAGAGATACTCAGGCACAGATAGATTGTGCTCCCTTTAAAGAGTAGATATGATCAATACAGTAAACCACTGGTCCACTTATTGAACTTCTTTAAATAGTCAACAGAAAGAGCCTGGGTGGCCATAAAAACAAATCCTGTGAGATCATTTCTACCTGTGAATGTGCAAATGATATTGACACGCACAAAGGAAATCTGGGTCTTCAGCAATGACGATTGGCGATCTCAACGCTAATAAGGTATCAGGGAGGCACCATATAAAAATCAATAGATTCCCAGCTTTCTCGAAGTCAATCGTCAGAGCTGTTTATAGCAGTTTGTTGATAGTGTCTGTGGAGCTGTAGGTCTACAGTTGAGAAGCTGAGGAAATTCCCAGGTGAGGAGGCATGATGAGCGAGGAAGGTGAGACAGTCAGCAGGTAGAGGGAGGTTTGATGGAGGACTTTGGGGAGAGTGGGGAGGAAAAGGGAGGAAATGGGCAGGTGAGCTAATTAAAGCGAGATTTGTTGATGTGATGAGGGGGCGGCCTCCCAGCTGCTGGGTACCAATGACCCAACGGTAGACAGAGTGTCCGCCCCACCCATTACCCCAAGAGGGCGCCAGCCCATATGCTGGTTCCAGGTGGCAATGGTTAGCAGAGGAGCATCCACTGCTTTCCTAGAAGATAAATGTAAAATGTGCGTAATTGCACCAATTCCTGCAGAACAGAATGGATGGGATTATTTATTGTGGTCGTCTTTTATCAGCATACATTTTTGCCTGGTAATGCTCCTCTATAGCTCCTAGCCCTGTGTGTCAACAAATGTGAGCCATTGTGGTTGTTGGTAGCGGTCTAAAAATGACAGGGCAAGGTTTTAATGATTCATGCTCTCGGCTGTCAGGCTGTCACAGCACTGCTCCCCAGGTCAGAATGACTTCCCTAAATCCAATTAATGTTTTACTTCCCAAGGCTACTCAGGTGCAGTGTTTTCCTTACAGCAATTTTGCTCTGTTAGCACGGTGAAATCTGCTCTCAGATATGTGAAGGATTTACCACACATCAAATTTCTGACAATTGCTTTCCAAAAAGGCCCATGCATCATATTCACTCGGGGCCTATAATGTTATCAATGACAAGACACACTATAGGCAGCATTCCATTGTTTGGCTCCGCTAAGCTTATGGAATGGATTTTCTTTATTGCTATGAGTGCTCTATAGTCACTTATGTATTATTGTATTAAGTGAAACTCATGAGCAAACACTTCTGGACAGTTAAAAAATGAATCTGCAAATGTTATATATTGCACTGTAGAGCCTTCTAAAACATCAAATAGCAAATATTACCTCCATAAACCCTCTGTATCAGTGTCATGCATACAGAGAACTGGCTGCTGTGTAGTCAACCCAGGGAATGAAAATATGGCTGTATTTTTTTTTCTAATTCCACAGCCACAGTGCCTTCCCCCTCTTCCACATACCAACAATCTTTTACACGCACTAACAAGCACTAATAGAAAACTTCCACTGTTTATTAACTGGTAATTGACTGGTGCTGGCGCTCCCTACCCACTGCAACCCCACTGCCTAAGGCTACAGGCAGAACGGCCACAGACTGAATCGTCAGTCAGCCTGAAATTACTTACATCCTGAGCACGGCTACAGGTAATGCACACTAAAACAAGCTACTATGATGAGAGATTTTACAAAGTAGCTGCTCTGGTTATCACGAAACCCAGATGAAGGACGGCACTCCACCAGTGGTAAATACATAAAGGATGTGGAATTTGTTTAAATGTTTAGACTTGTTTTGACATTATATGTCAAGGCAGACAATGCAAGTGTAACAGATATTGTTTTGCTGCACTGAGCCTTTATAATGCAGAAAACATATTGTGCAGTTGGCCCTGAAAAATAATATATGACCTACCTGGTACACAATGAAACAAGATTTCATTTCATTTTTTTCTCTCTATTTTCAAAGAGATTTTATTTTATAATAGCTAAGAAATTTTAAGTCAACTGAATGAAAAATGGAAAGTGAGAAAAATTTATACAATAAAAAAAACCCCAAAAAACGGGGTCATGGGGAACACCAGAGAAAAAATATTTTCTTCATGTAGAGAAAAAGCTTTTTCAAGTCATCATCATGAAACCAGACCTGTTACACCAAACAGAACACACATTTGTGCTTTTTATTAGGATTTCAATCTCTCATAAGATTTCTTGTGGCATTGTTATGTAAACTGTATAAGACAACAAATTGTGCAGTATTAGTAGTACGTATAATTTGACCACTGCATTCACTACATACATGTCAAATAAGTCAGACGGCAAAACAAAATGTCAGAGAACATCAAAATATTAACGGTGGTATCAAGGACTTTGAAAGATGTGTTTATCCCTTTTGTTTTTCCTTCTGTTGAGGAATTGATTTTTCAGTTACTTACACCATCAAAGTACACATTAGACGGTATACAATAAGTCATTTACACAGGTCATTATAGATCCATATACTTAATGGACATATGCACAATCAGAACACAAGCAGATGGGACAGCAAAATGATGTTTGCTCATTGTCTGTTTTCATATTTAGCGTACTCTATTAGACGTAATACAAAAGGACAACAGGATCAAAGTTGAAACGTGTTGTTCATGTTATGATTTCATGAGCTAGATGTCACCCTGCGATTTAAATTCCACCAGCATCTACGAGTGAAGATCAAAGGGCCAACCACCTGCTGTGCTTGCAGGCCTGAGTTACGCTCAGAATATTCAAAGTCATTTGAAGACAATAAGATTAAACCATCTGCACAAGAGGGCTGAGTAGACAGTGTGAGGTTTAACTCTTGATGGCCTGTATCAGCTCCTTTAGAGGTGGTTGGGCCTTGTGGCAAAACCATATGGCTATCAGCTTCTTATTAAAACCGGCTGAGGACATTTCCTTCAATTTAATATCCACTGTCTGTACAGTAACGATTCCCTGTCTCCCCTGGCGATGCCACAGATCATATCAGCAATAAGTGGAATGAAGTTGGAGAGTGGTTTTGCATATCGCTGCTCAGGGCCACAGCCTGACATTGGTAGGACATCACAAACTCATATTCATGACTCGACTGAGATTTTCTTCCTCGTGTCCTTCACTGCAACTAGCTGAACGATTGCAACACGCCCAACAAATGTGATGCAAATTCACTGTGTCGCTATGCCCCATCTTCACACACACACACACACACACACACACACACACACACACACACACACACACACACACACACACACTACTGCCTCCTGCGGCCATGGCAGTTCTAACTGCGGATGAAAGTGGTGTACGGCCCCTGCATTAATGGGTTCGACAGAGGACTACAGGCCAACGCTTTCTGTGGAGTCAATCACTTCCTCCATCCTTGTGTTCTCTTTCCAAAGAGAAAACACATCTGCACACCAACCAGGCAAGATCTGGGTGAGCGATCTTTACCCACCTCAAACACAGACTAACTAAACTTTGTCAATATGGGAGCGAGCGGAGAGGGAGTTCTGTAATCGTTAATATATCAGATGGCAGGAAACAGAACAAAGGTGGCTCTGGTGCCAGCTCAATCCTAGCCATGTGGTGGAAACAGTTCCACATCTGCCAAAGACGCCCTGCACATCAATGTGCACATCCAAAATGTGAATCTGCTCCTTACAATTCCTGGATCATAATTCAAGGGTGGCCTGATTGGCAGAAGATGAGACAAATACAAGTCACATTGCTTCAAAAAATACTGCTCTGGTTCTTGAAACACACACCTGTTTCAGCTTGTGAAGATGTAAACCAATGTTTTATTTTAATCCCCATAATTTTAACAATTTGTTGATAAAAATATTTATCTTCATGCGAGAACAAGTCAACCTATTATTTTCCAAGTCCAACTGTTTAAGTGATTTAGTGTGGAAGCACTCTTCAAACCACACAAAGGCCAAATGGAAAGTTCACTTTTGCACCTACTTTAAAAGAGACCAGAAGGTAAAGACAGCCTGTCCTTAAACCTCCTAACATCGGCCAACGGCAATAAATTAAGCAGCATTCAGAGAGGTAGTTGTCCATGTCTTGAAAGCAAGTAGCAGGAAGACTAATTAGCAGAGTACAGAACAAGTAGAGACAAGAGTGCAACAGACTGGATTTGTTTGGCACAATAGGAAATCAAAAGGAGACAGTGCTTTCTTCTTTTTCCTTTGGAATTGATGCAGTTTTTGCCTATCGTCCTCTCCACATTTATGTATAATCACAGTGGAAGAATGTGACTGAATTAGCACATTTAGTAGATCTGCAGGATTTCCCTTCTGGGTACATAATTTGTTCCTGCATGCTATCTTGACAAGTACAGAGTGAACAAAAATGTAGGGCCACAGAAGGAGGATTCTACTCTAAGGCATTGCTACACTGTCTATGATTCCCTGTAATTAGTATGTTAACTGTCACAGCAATAGATCAGGGCCTTTGCAAATGACCCCACTGTCAAGTGGTGGGTGTGCCTTCCCCATTCCTCTGTATCCAGGCACCACACTGCCCTCAGATGGTGAGGAGTGTAATAGAAGGGAAAACAAATTACATGTGGAACAAGCATGAGCAGAACAGGGCAAAGGAGTGCATGGAAGTGCTGTGTAAATACCCTGTAAATGGAATCTACAACAGTGAATAGATATCTGATTATTGGATGTCTTTAGCACCTCCTCACTGTGAGAAAGAAACTCAGCAGTTTCAAAACCCACTTGATCCTGTCATTACAGCAGCAAATTAAAACTCCAAATCCTTTCCACCATGTGTTCCAGCTGTTTAGAAAATTAATTAAAAGCTTAGGTACACGGCATGTAATAATGACATGACTATATTAGCATGCTGATACTAACACAGCCTCTTAGGTATTTGCACCATTTATTTCAAAACACCTCTGTTGATTACAATACATGTACATACACAGCAGTGATTCTGCAGTCTAACCTGACAGCGAAACAGTGTTACTGTCCTTGTCAATAAGTGTAAGAGGGAAGACCCGCACTGTGAGCTAGTGTGGCAGCCACTGTTAATTAAACTCCTCTTTGCTAGTTGTTAATAATATTCTTTGTCACAAGTCCTCATCACCTCTTAAGGACACGGTTTCCCATGCCTGTCCAGAATGACACCAGAAAGCACCGTCTGTGCACCAAAGCCACACATGCTTTTGTAGTTCTTGCAGCAGTTGACATATGATTTGCTAATATTATCACAAAATGAGGTAACAAAGCAGATAGTTGCAGACAGCAGAAACAGCTTAGAACTGCCAAAGCAGAGAATCGCATTCATCAAGAAGAAAGTCTGACCCCTGTACATTTGTAGATGTTGGATACTGTCACAACTCTCTTAAGTTGTTCTCTGCGAATGCCAAAGTTTGGCTTCTGCCCTGACCTCACTGGGAGGTTCTCTTTGATCGAGGATGTTAAGCAGTCAGGGCTTGTGTGCTGTCACCAACCCCTGCATTTGCGACAGTGACAGGTTTGGTATGTCTGAAGTTGAGTTTTGCTAAACCAAGCCGCAGTGACCAGAAGGGCCAGGTCCTATCAGTTCCAGCGACAGGTCTGCTGCGATCCAGCGTCACGCATTGATTGACACTTCCTTCTGCATTTTCATACTCTGCATACCAAGAGCCTGTCTGCCCCCTTTGAACTCAGAGGATCAGCAGCACAGGTCTGTTTTTGTGGGTTAAAAAATACTGCCTAATGTTTACAAAGAGTGTGATTCTGAAATTTAGAACTAGATTTGAGGTTTATTTGTTTGTTTGTTTTTTTTTTAGCATAGTTTTAACTGCTTTATAAGATATACAGGTTGTTAAATAAAATGAATCTGGTGATATAGTATGTTACAACGCAGCACAGAAATCCTTCCTAAACTAACCAAGCAGTTTTATAGCACATAGCTTTGTTTCTATATGCATCAAACACTGCACTCAGGACCTGTTGATTTATAAATGCCACATTAGGTTCTGATTCATGTTCTGAATACATTACCATGCTGCAGGATATTTACTGAGGTGGACTGAAATACAGTCCCCTAGACTGAAAAGTATAAACTGTGAAGCACAAATCACATCTATCCTGCTGAAGCATCAATAAGGTACATTTAGTATTTATGTCCACCACTACAAAATCCAGAAAAGCCTACTGTACCTCCTGTAAATTATCCAACTTTTCTAATAAGACATACAAGGAAGAAAGTAAACTGATCTCAAAGAGAATCAGGTACGAGTGAGCGGTGTGCTTTCCAAAAGTCTTAGCAGTTGTGTGTCCTGCTGTTTGTGTTCTTGTGTTTGCCAGAAGGATATCAGTGCAGAGTTAGAAAACACCCTGGTGGATCTGTGGTTGGAACAAGCTTTTAATCCATGCTGTGGCAGCTACTCTCGACAAATCAGAGGCAAATGACCTTCACGGAAACAAAGGGGAAAGCGTTTCGTAAGGTGTCAACTTGATGACTTTACCTAAAAAATGATAATAAAAAAAGTTGCTGGAGGACATAAATCATCTGAAAGGTGTCGTGTCAGAAAAAAGTCACCTTCTCACACTGTGCTTTTTTAATTTTATGTCATAACACACATAACATTGCATCTCCGTTTGTAACACAAAACACATGCCATCTAATGTTTTCCTTCATCTTTGCTGGAACTCTGTGACTCATTATGCTCATTAATCACACACTCACCAGGCAATGCAACAAATCCAGTCAAGAACACAATGTATTTGCTGCTACCTGCGATGCTACTCAGGAAGTACATTTTATATACATGTTCATGTGTCTGAGTGCACAATGCTGCGCTCTTATCACTCAATCAGCAAAATAGATCGATGACATAGTGAGTCGGGGGGGGGGGTGTGCATAACATGCCCCAAAAGCACCAGCTAGACCGGTAAACAAATGTTATATCAGATGATAAAGACAAAAATGACCTATTACATGTTGACACAAGCTAATATGGACCTGAGGGAAAAACGGTTCTATTTATTTATTTGTACAAAGATAAATAAACAAATGTTGGCGATATTTAATCTGTGTAAACTAGTGAAGTGTATTAAGGGTAAGATGTGAGCAGGCTTTGGAGCTTTCTGAGCTGAGACATAGAAGCTAATCCTCTCAGAAAAAGAGAAAGGAAACTAACCCTGATGCAGCCCAAACCCTTTTCCAGTTTGTCATTCTGCACTTCAAAGCATACATGATGAAATCCCCAAGGTATTATAAGAGCTCTGGCATAGCAGCCATCCTCAACCCTGTCCTAGCCTAATGCCTCATAAACGGAGGCTGGAAACATGCCCCTTGACTATTTTGAAAGTCTTTGTAGCCTTGGATGTTTAAGAACCTTTTACAGTTGCAGGGGAAGAGGTGCTTTCCCGCTGGAGATGATATGAGGCATTTATGAATCATTATGCAGCCAAGGGATTCCTGACCACCTCTGTAAAACACTGTACATGCAGTGTGCACATGCTAGACTTTGAGACAGAAAATAGGCAGCGACGCTTGTTGGAGATGTGCTGAATGTAAGCAGGGCAGCATGGTGCGGATAGGGAGAGGTGTGCACTTTAAGACTAACTGAACACATGATCCATTGTGTGTGACGCAATCAAAAGCCACATGTCATATGGCTTGCAGAGTTTGATTATTGGGTTTTCATAAAATACATTCATTACTGCTCTCCATGCAGAGAACCAGGACAGGACAGTGGATAGACTTAATACCAAACCCCTGCTTATATAGTGACACATCAAGATAAAAAGGAACACTGTATATTGTCTAGCATAGATAGATAATAACTGCAAATAAAAGTAATTACAATCTATGTCAAAATGGATCTGTTGTTATTATTTTTTAATGAGCAATATTCCCAGATTTATAGCTGCTATTTCTGGATACACATGCTGTAAGACATTGTTTAACTGCTTATTCTATCGTTATTTAAGATGAAAATGTTCAATACAAATTAACGGATTAACAGTGGTGTCTCCTGCTTAACGTTTCATCCATGTAATCACAAACCAAGTACAGCACACAAAACTAGAACAAGCTAATGTCTGGCCTTTTTTATTGGCTAAATTATTTAACCAGCATCACACCAACTCACTGGAGAACAAAGCTATAAACATACTTAATTTGTAAATATGATTTCAATTTGGCAAGTAATTTAAGCAATTCAATTTCTGACGGATTATACGATGCCATCGAAAGCCACTTGTTATGTAGCGTGCTGCAGCATTATGTTAAGTTGTAAAATTCTGATTGGTCTATTTGTCAGGATTTACTAAGGGCATGCGTGTCACTTTTATTACCAACAAGCTACTTAAGAGAGTAGTATAAAATGATTTTAACCGTTCCACTTAACAGCTGATTAGTCCTTATAGGAATGCTGCTCAGCTGTAGCAGTACAATCTCCTATTAATCCCTTAACCCATTCACCTCACTACGTCCCTTTGGGCCAACTGCCAAACCTGCTCCGTTTCATCTTTCAAAATGGTTGAGAGGGCAGTGAAACAGAGCGTGCACTGACTCTTAAACAACAAGGACCATCTGAGTGTGGTTGGTCTATTAACCAAAACAGTGTCTGACTTTGTGTGTGCGTGCATATGAGAAAGAGTGAGAGACTGAGAGCGAGAGAGAGAGAGAGAGAGAGAGAGAGAGAGAGAGAGAGAGAGAGAG
>JAQQZY010000023.1:6338609-6349960 GCA_030068375.1 Ostorhinchus rueppellii
AATAATAATAATAATAATAATAATAATAATAATAATAATAACAATAATAATAATAATAATAATAATAATAATAATAAGGGTGATAGTAGTTAACTTAGTAGTAGTAGTTAACCACCATGAGTAGTTAAAATCAAATAGAAAAAATTAAGTGAATGTTAAAATTAATAGTAAGCATCTGCCTGTTCCCTGACATGTTTCCATATAATTGGTAATGTTATAATTTAAATGCAAATTAGTCCAAGTTGTGTCTAAATGTTAAATCAATACCATGACAATAAAATTACAGTAATAAAATGTCCATAGACTGAATTAAATTAAACAATAAATTGACCTGTTCTGCACAAATTGTATTTACTATCCACATTATATCCTAACCTTTACTCCAATTTGGCTTGCTACATCACCGTGTTAAGCATGGTAATGTTAGCAAAGTAATTGGTTAACAGCAACATCATATTGAACCAGCTAAATGAAAAAAATAAAGTATCGGACAAAAAATATTCAATTCAGTAATTCAGCTAACCCTTATTGCTCCCTCTGTTATTTCTTCTGTCTAACCACAGAAATTGGGCCTTTTATAGCTAAAAGCAACACAGTTTTGGTGTTAACATTTGATCTTGTCTTCAGTTATGCATCAGTGCTAGCTTTATGACTTTTTTTCAATATACCATCACATATTGTGTGTCTGTCTTCAACATCTCTGGGTGTACAAGGCATTTGAAGGTTGTGTCTCATCACTAAGCAAAACATCATAACTGGACAATGTGAGAATTTAAAAAAAAAAGTGCATTAGAAATGTTAAGTATCTTAGATTGAGGTACTAATCCACAATAACCAAAACTTTTAACTAAACAGTTCATTGTAGGTAATGGAGCTGGTATGTTCTGGATGCTGGATTGACTGAATGTACTCAGGGTTCCTACAAGTTTCTTCAAGTTAAATTTAAGACCTTTTTATGACCACTTCGAGCTAAATTTAATGCCCATTTCACGGATATACTGGAAAAAATTTGTGACTCAACTAGAGAGTGGAAAATAGGAAAATGTATGTATTTACATGAAAAGAGATTGAATATTACATACATACTGTACACAGACCTGAATGCTATGTGATCATTTCTTACCGGGGCTGCACAGTTCGCAATAATGGGCTTCTAATTTCAATATAAATTGTCAGGTTGGAATGGGAGGAACTGAGTAGAATAATGTGATTTTCTTTGTAGTTTGGACATTTCCCAGACACACTTAAACACAATACAGGTTTCAACAAGTTTATGGCAACATAACTTAAGACCTACCAAATCAAATATACTACCTTGTAAAGACTTGTTACTCTGCCCCGTTAAGGGGACGCAAGGGGTATTGTTTTGGTTCAGTTTGTTTGTTTCTTTGATTGTTAACACTCTAGCAGCAAAACTACTGGTTGAATTCATACCAATTTGAATTTATAGATTGCCAGCGACCCAGAATAGCTCTGATTACATTTTGGGAAAAGTAGGTCAAAGTTAGCATTTTTAACAATTTTTTAAAATATTTTTTTCTCTTATTTACTTATAATGGGAGAAATGTCAAATGTCTATAAAAACATCCATTTTGTTCCAATTTACTTCAAACTTGGCACATATATAGAAGCAATTGATATGCTGACATAAGCACATGAATACTGTAGACATGATGACATCAGCTGTGCGTGTGTGTGTGGTGGGGTGTTCTGATTTCATATATATATATATATATATATATATATATATATATATATATATATAATCTACAACGCGTGCAAGGGGCGGGGTTTGTTGTGCCTGGCAACACTTGTTTAAGGTATTAAATGCAGATTTCTAAATTCCAGACTACTTTTTAAGACCCTGCTGGAACCCTGTGTACTAATAAACAAGACATACAACTGTGTATTTTTTTTTTGTTACATTCCATATAAACCAACCGTGTTTGGTTATCTTGCTGTTTTAGATTTTGTGTTATTTTGGTGACACTGTACGCACCTTTCTTTCTGGAGACTTCATAGCAAAGACAGGCATGTGACAGGCCAAGAGTGGACCCCAAAACGGGGCCATGGTTTTTCCCTCATCTTCTCCACATAGCCACCCTGGTGAATTCTCTTCTCCTAGAAGAGAAAAAAAAAAAGCCATTTTACACATGTCCACACACAGGTGGTGGTAACGATGGTTGTTGTTGTACTTGGCAACAGCATGCACACCGCCTCCACAGTTGAGAAACTTACAACTCTACTTTGAGATATGTCAGAACCATGAAGAATAATCAGATTGACATCCTGCTGCTTCAGGTATGTGAAATGAATGATATTAGTAGCATGTGAGTGTTGTAGTCAGCCAGGGGCTTATTCCCTCTTGTAGGAGGTGAGGCCAAGTGCTGCCAACACAGGACCTCAACAGTGATTAAACCTGCACTTAATCAACAGTGAGAGTCAGTCCCACCGGGGAAAATGCAACTCCTGGATTTGAGTTATAATAATGGATTTTCCTGGTGTATGCACCATCTCAGCGCTCGCAGCTCCGAGTCTTACGACAGGTGCACCCCTGACAAGGCACCGGGCGAACCTGCCAAAGCGGTCTCATTATGTAATTTTGTAATCATGAACTCCAGAAACTAAACTGTGCATGAAATTTAACAGCTTGCTAAAATTTACTTCCTAGTTTGTTTGCATGCGTTACACTGGATTATGGAGCACTTCCCCTATATATTTGATCAGAGCGCTTCTGAAAAGATTTGAGAGCAGTAAGAGCTGACTTTCTTGACAAATAGGTAAAAACAGCAAGATTAAAAAAAGATAAACGTACAATGACGTTTCCTAAAGTTTTAAAAAGTATTTAGACACACATCAGCAATGTAAACATACTTCATAGTTTAGGGACTGAAACGGATTATAAAAAGAAAAAGTCACCTGTGTTGAAACTTTGTAAACATAATAGACTAGAAAAAAACCTTGTCACATTCATAGCTTGAGTGCAGCTGGATAAAAGACAGAGTTTTTATATTGAACAAGACAGGAGAAAATTATCACAAAGAAATGACATTGACTGCATGTTTTAATGACTTGTCTTTTGATTGCTTGTTGCTGTTTATTCAGCTTTCTCCCTCAGTCTTGCCATCACTACAGCTCAGCACAGAATTTCAATTCTGGATTTTCAAGTGTAAAACTCCAAACCTGTGCAATTACAATGGCAAACGGCACCTTTCACTAATTAATAAAAAAAAATAACACCATCGCAGTCCACTAATACACAGGGGTCGTCTATTGTTTTACACCCAAGACACAAATTAGAGGTAAGTACTTATTGCATTAACACAAGATATTGACAAAAATTCTGTGACCAGGACTGCTGTGAAGAATGGGATAGATAATTACATTGTTTTAAATTATTCATTCATTTATATTTACAGTCGTTCAGAGTGTGAAGTGTTCTTTAATAATTAATTTTTTAGGGTGGTTTGCCTCCGGGCTGACTATCCCTGCTTGAGCTTCTGCCAGGATATGGAGAGGTGAGGGTCACTTATTAAAAGACTTTAAATGAGGGTAGACTTCTGCAGGTGGAGCGCAGGTCCGCTGATGTTTTTTTTTTATTTTTTAAAATTCTTTTATTTTCCCCACCCCGAAGTAAATGTCAGCTTTCCTTAACTAATTATTAGATTAGCATAAGTATTATTCAATTTGCATATGCTGACTTCTCTTGCTGAATTTGTAAGGAAAAATCCATCTGGTTATCAACGCAAAACATAAATACAAATGTAGAGAGACAGAAAGCAGAACAAATAAAAGGACAGAATGAACAGAGCGAAAGTATTGGCCAAAAACACACAAATTAGCCTTAACCTTCAGGCTTTGTCATGTAATAATGAAGATGAATAACAGCCAACAAATGTTAAGCAGACCTAAATTGAACGCAGCATAAAATATGGACATGTAGGCATTCACACTCACACACAGAGGTATATTTCATTGATTTTGAGGGAGCTACAACTTGTAACAGACAAAATAAATAAATAAATAAATAAAAAATAAAGACTCCTTCCTTCCTTTATTGCTACACTTTCCCTCCTGCTATTATCAAGAAAATAACAGTGTTCATGGTTAAATTGCTGCCTTATTTTAAAGAAATAAGAAAAAAATATAAAAAATACTGCAGGAAGCAACCCACTAAATAAAGCTTCTGTTTATTTATGTAGTTGCAAGTTCCTATGAGCACTGCAAATTGAGTATTAGATTCCATGTGTTTGTGCTGTTATTCCAGCTACAGTGCCATGCAAATTGTGCTTCACATTGCATCACGCTGAATTTACACACGCAGGAATTACTGACTAAGGAAAAGAAAACATATTCATAGCAGCCTCCTCATGATAATTACAAATAGGAGTCTAAGGACATGAGATGTACTGCGGTTTCCAATGTATACCATTATTGTCAAATCATGGAAGTAAGTCAACATATTCAGTGAACTGTAGCAAAGCCATTAATGTCTGCATTCTGATACAATAAAAATCAAAGACACTAAGGCTACGACAAAAAAGTGGTTATGCCGTGTTGTCAGTTTTTTGTACATGTAAACTAGGTTCCAACATAGACCATATAATCCAATCCACACGATAAGGTCTTTGTTTTCCTCCAAGACGTAACAATGGCTGAAAGTTGTGATGTCACAAACATAAAAACTAAAACATAAAAAAAGATACTTTATACACAGAGAAAACACATATGATTGGATTTGCACTGCATAGTAACAGCCTAATATCTCTGTCAGTAAAGACTTTATTTTATGATGAATGTTCATTAGCTATTCTGAAAAACAGGGTGAGGGGATGAACAGCAAGTAGAGCAGATCATAAAGATTATTCCCACATGTCCTTGAAAAACATGTTCAGACAACGCACAGATGATGGGGAAAAAAAAAAAAAACCCAAAAAAAACAAAAACATGTGGAGTCTGCAGCTGTTCTAACAGCTTTATGCAGTTCTACTCCAAGTATGAGTGGTGGTCCTTGTGGGAAAGCAATTTACAGTATTCAAATGACCAATGACCAATGCTCCAAACAAATAAACAAAAGATGTATGAATTGTCATTGTTTTTGTTGTCTGAAGAACTCTGAATATCAATAGTCACCACAGGGCACCTATTTCAGCTTTTCCACCAGGGTACATCCTGAGAGCCAGACCAGGGACCCCCGTACACCCCCATGACAGTTCCGGGGCTGCACCTCTCTTTCAGAAACTGATAAATACTACGACGCTTTATCAGGCATTAGAAGTATCTGAAATACTAATACTGCAATTCATCCAATAATAACATTTCACTAAAAAGCCCCTTGGTTGCATCATACTAACATCTACAGTATGACAGCGTCTTCAACCTTGGGGTCATGACCCCACGTGTGGTTCAAATGGGGTTGCCTGACATTTCTAGCAATTGATAAAAACACTTTTAAAAATTACTAACAAAAACTGTTTTTGATGATTCAATATATATTTCATTATAATTAAAACACCACACACGTTTTCTATAAAAAATCAAGTTCAAATAAAGTGCAGGATAATATCTGAGAGGGCATATCTTGTCTGACCCAAAAATATGACTTTCAAATGTTCACTGTGATCAGTTTCAGATGCTGCAGCTCTTTCATAATTCATAGTTTCAGTTCTTGTTTGTTCATATTCATTGTCATCCTTGTAAATCCAAGCTGGACTGACTGTACAGAACCTGACCAAGGAAAATCTTATTCTCCCTTTGTGCTTTAATCTGAACCTGGCTTTTCTGCCTCCGTCCATAATAATAAACATTATATAGACTAAATGTGTCTAAAGTTAACGTTTATTTGCAAAATAGTAAACTATTACATGATCAAAAATGAATTAATTTTGCAAAAAAAGTTTCCGTTTTGAATGTCTGGCATCGCCAGAAGTTTGTGATGCTAAAATACAGTCACGAACCAAAAAAAGTTGGATCCACTGATCTATGAATTCATCTATATTCGCTGAAAACATGTGACTCATATCAGCCTCAGTTCAACATCAGTGCCTCCACACCAAAAGGAAAAGTTGAACAGTTTCTTATTGCTGTAAGGAGAACTTTGAAAACAGGAACATGCCAACACTGATAGCCGCCAATGGGAAACGATTTCAGTCCAACTTTTCCAACAGGGTACATCCTGTGACTCCCTACTACGATAGACACCTACCATATTCCAGAGGCTGCACCACTCTTCACTACACAGATGAACATTGCAATAACTTGTTCATAAACTGGCTCTTCATCAGGTATAAAAGTATCTCGAACACTAATATTTCAATTATTACATTTCAATTAATAAAAAAAGACTCCTGGTTGTGTTACATTAACATGTATAGACCTGGGCATTGTAAGGCCTGTGGGCCACGTACAGCCCAATAGCTGACTCTCACTGGCCTGCATGAGGTCACTGGCAAATTAAAAGTCAATACAAATATACATTATTGTAGCAATAGACGCAACCAATACAATGGTGCTGCTTTTATTTTTGAAGGGTCTGCTAAATTAATGTTTTTTTCTTTACTTAGCATAAGCCTTAATGCACTTATTAATTTGTTGGTCAGTTTCAGCCCATGAAGATGTCAGCTAACCCCCAAAAAAGAAGAATTGATTCAGAATGTTTTTAACAAGAAATGGAGTATTTTTTCACTGAAATCAGAAAAAAAAGAACTGAGAATGCAAACAAACAAACAAAGCTGGGTGCTTTAATTGTGTTTCCTGTAAAGTTAAGCTGGACCTGGTTTTACACATTTTTGAAAATGTTTCTGTGAATATTAATTACAGAGGTGTATTCTGTGCTCCACATTTTCATTGTATCATATTGTTTCATTTACTGTTTTTATAGCCTCGTATATTGGACAGAGCAGCAGGTGTATTGGTCTGGCCCTTAACAACTGTCAAAGTTTCGCATGTGGTCCCATTAGAAAATGAATTGCCCACCCAAGACAAATATGAATGTCTCTATAATTGCTAAAAATATGTGACTCATATTTTGTTTTTTTCTTCTGTTCAGACTAGAAAAAAAACAAAATATGATTGCAGTAGTGGAAGACAAAATGAACGTCTTTAGTTTAGGAATATGCGACTCAGATGCGCCTCAGTTCCACACTAGAAGAAATCTGATTTGAAGAAACTGTTGTAACAAATGAAGCTACATAGAAAAAAAAAAAGAAAATCTTATGTTTGATATTGACTTTTTAAAATTTAGAATAAAAAAAACTGCAAATAATTTATGAGATTTACTGTCCTGTGGTTTTTATTATCTACACTGTTAATTAAATGGAGTCTATATGAACGATAAGATCCCACAAACTAAAGGTTAAGGTCACTTCTATTTACTGTATAATCCCAGACACTGTATAATAATTATCTATAACAGCATCATTTGGGTACGGTAAAAGGTTAGAATACTAAGTAGGGAGATTTAGTTTCTCAGTTTCTTTATTCTAATCGTGCTTTTGTTTCAAGTCTTTTGCTGATGAAGATTAATTTGCAGAGCATGGCGCTCTATCAACCCCTGTGACACAAAGAGCAAAGATATAGACTAATTAAATACACCAGAGCAATTGATATTTCCCACGGATCAATGCAAGTGTGGGATCTGTTAATTAAATCCGTGATAATGTTTACTCATCATAAACATTTCCCATGTTTGAGCACAGCAAGATAGGGAGATAATCTTTGCTGTCTGACAGATTAATTTTAGGGCTAAGGGAAAATCCTTCCAGCGACTACAGAGTCTACGTCTTCTTTTAAGGGTTAGGGTTCAGTTGAATGTTTATATTAGTAGCGTTATCAGAGGAGATCTTCTTGGCTGCTTTAGCGATAGAAATAGCAGAAAACAGGAAGATAATAATTACTCATAAGGTATAGATAAAGTTACTTGAACAGATGCAAAAACCAGTCACCATAGCAACGAATCTGAATCCTCAGACTAATAAAAGTAAAGCTCAGTCAGTCTCCGGTGAAGCCGATGCAGCAGGGCGGATTTTGCATTCTTCCCTGTTGCTTGTTTCCTGTGCGGTATACATCGGCATGGCACAGGTTATCACACAGTGGATTAAGAAGGCGTGTCAGAGTGTGTGCCAGAACCTCCAAGCCGCACTCCACTCATCTATTGATCTGTGTGCGAGGGAAAAAAGGAAGAAACCAGCACACTTAGCAGTGTAACCGCAGGCAACAGCCCCCTGCCTGCCCTCTGTTCCCTGCAGTGGGACTGATTGCTTGTCTCAATCATCCTTTCACCCCCACTCACACATATATGTGTACTCCGGAGCACGCATCTTCAACAATTCCCTCACTTTACACACATTTGTTCCTCTGCTCCTGTCTCTGACGTCGTTGCAGCACTCTCGTGATTTTACTGCCTCTTGTTCTTCTTGTGAGAGCCATCAAAGTCTTCAGCCTTAACCCTGTCTGAAAGGGCTGGGACTGCATGGTAGGAAGCAATTAATTCTGTAGTGAGAAAGCCCATTAATTAGGCAATGCTTCTGGCTATTTCACGGAGACCCTTCAGGAACAGTAGGGCCACTCAGAGAGGCATGAAAGATGCAGTGGCACACCAGGTTATTAATGGACCCCGGAGCTCCTGGCAAAGCACCACAGAGAGGTAATTCTCACTTTCTGTTGTGAGGCCTCATAACGACGCCGCGTGTACTCATGGAGTGACAAATGCTGTTTACGGGAAATGTGTCCTATCGAGCTTGGCCCCACACTTTATAATGTAAAAAGCGATGACCAGAACAGCTTCACTATCAAGTTCAAAAAATGTCCAGCTTGATATTATACAAACCACTACGAAACTTGAAAGAAATGCATGGTGCAAAGAGGTTAGAAGCAAACCACACAACATTAACATTGGCATTGCTGATGGGCAATACATAGAATGATGTGACTTTAATACGGCTTCAGTAATGTCACTAAAAGCTACTGATATTCACACATGAATCAGAGAGAAGGGTGTGAAATGCAACAGACGGATTCGGCCGAGCTTCCTCTAAATAGAGTTAACAGTATAAACACTGGTGTGAAGATGGGTCTGGGGAAATGAGTTTTGTGATGTCTAATCACTCACTAAATCATGCATGAGAACATTAGCTGTTTGTGGTGTCCACCATTCAGGGACATTTCCGAGCACAGCACCCATTTGAAACTAAACAAGCCCATGGTTCATTGCGTTTCAAATGCTGATTCAACTGTAGGTCTCCCCTGAGCACAGGGCAGGCCTGCCTCCGCCTGCAATGACGAGGAAGCCTCGGTGACAGTACACCATCCGTGAAATTAAATCAACAACTCCCTTATTGTAATTACATTTGGTTAAATGGGAAGGCAAAGTGTGGGTGTAATACAATTAACATGTAATTGTCATCCTGACCAGGTTGGTGCTGATCTATTTCCCCAAGGGATTCACCAAAAGCCATCACCCCACCCTGTTTGCTGCCATTTGTCTCTAAATGATTCAGTGAGGATGATGGTTCCATAGTATTCCAGTGCGGTTGGAATTACATTGTATGATTTTATTACTACTGACATATTCCTCATCTCTAAAACTACGATGAAGCTAACTGCTTATACACTGAAATATTAGAAAATATTACCTTAATAAATCAAACTTTTTTTTTTTAGTTAATACCACAGAACTGAACAATTCCTGCCAAGTTCATTACATTTAGAACCAACGGAATTACAGTTATTTCTTTTCTATGCAGTAAAGGTTGATTAATGTGACCATCTCGGCTACCCCAAAACAGTTTTTTAAGCTTATAAAGGCATACGTTTTAAGAGCGTAGCCACAGTGAAAGCCAGTGGCTATCTCTTGATTATTAATGACCTATAAAAGAGATGGTCATATCACTCAATCAGTGACAAAAAGTCGAGTTAAGTACTGATTACGTAACCGAAAAGATTTGGCCAAGGATGTAAAACATGTTTCCCGGCAAGTCTTGCCAATTTCAATGTGATGTTTTGGACCTCAACTTAACCCAAGTTGTTTCACTAAAGATGTCGAGCAGCTGGTCACACATATAATCACACATAAAGCTCTGCTCTTTCAAAGAAACGCCCACAGGGTAGTGAACTACACTCACTGTGGGTGTATGTTTGCCAACTGTTGAAAAGCTGCTTAAGTCAACGGTTCAAAGTTATTACTGTGGGTGGGGTCACTCATGCCTGTGTCTGCAGGTCATTCACTTTTCGCATTTCTAAATAATTTTATCACTGTAAGTGACTTAGTGGGTATTTTTATGTTTTTGCCAACGTGGCTCATGTCAGCTAGCCATGACAGACATTTCCATTAACCTTATTTTGTGAAGTTAGTTGATATTACAGTTGGAGGGAATGATTTTATGTGTGGGTTGTTGATGATGAATATGGATTAAATCCAAGTAGCTATTGAAAAGTGAATGTACACTGTTGCCCATGAAGTTAGAATAAAATACTTTCCTTTCTCAACAAATGTTTACGACGCTAGTCACTTTTCCATTTGGTTTATGCGCAGAAAGTTACCAAAATTTACTAAATGTTGAAAAAACAGAAGTGCATAATGTCATTTTTCCATTAAATCACAAATGCAATGATTATTTATTATTGAGATGAGACAAGAAGCCATTCCATAAACATGACGAACGTAAATATGTTGATTGACAGATATATTCATCATCATTATTATTGTTATTATTATTATTATTATTATCATTATTAGTATTATTATTATTATTATTATTATTATTATTATTATTATTATATTTTACCCCTCTATCCTATACTAAATTTAAAAAAAAACAACATTCAGTTTCCTGGTGTGTCCACACATACCACACCATGTTTCTTTTAAAAACTCTTCTTCTTCACTTGTCGTAACCTCCGTCTATATCCGTTTGTTTTTTTTATTCATGACTCTTTGCAAAAAAAGGTCTTTCCATTGCAGTTTTGTGTAACATACCACTTTCATAAGGTCTGAAAAACAACCTCTTGCCAGCATAAAAGCTTTTAATTGAAAAACAAGAGTTTTGGCGAAACTGTCATTTTTCCATTAGGTACATTTTTATGTGCAAGTTATATTTGTGATATTTGAGGGTCAATGGAAAAGCGACTAGTGTCATTGAAAGTCTGCGTAATCAATGCACTTAGTCAAAGGCAATTGCTGATATGTATACATAGGAATAAAAAGAGGAATGTGTCTAAAAAAAATTATGGGGAACATTTTGCAAAGGAAATAAACAGTGAGGGGTATTATGTTTGACTACCTTGTTTCGGTACCTTCTCTCTCCATAAATGACTGTGGTTAGCTGGGACAGAAGACTGCAGTTATATTATAT
>JAQQZY010000023.1:6364077-6397344 GCA_030068375.1 Ostorhinchus rueppellii
CATGCTAACTGACACCGTAAGTTTACAGCAACTGCGCTAAGCTAAAGCTAAAAGTGCTGCTCTTAAACAGAACAAAAACAGGAAAATTACTGAACGGATTTTAAAAAAAATGTTACACACTGTTCTAACTGGGAGAAGCTGTGACTGACTTAATTTCATTTTTGGGTGAAGTATTCCTTTAAAAGTTAACATTTTCTATAACTCATGCTGATACAGTCAATACATTGGTTTTGACAATCGAGTCAAGTTTACAACTAGGGCCAACAGTAGGATTTACCAAAATGTGTGGATGTTGTGACATAGTGGCCTTCTTCAGACTTCTCCTGTGTTCAGTGAGACAATTTCTTTTTGCAAATTGTACTGTTCTTCAGTTTGTTTCCATAGAAATGCAAGATAAGGACTAAATGAATGGTTTGACCTCTCATATATTCCAGGTCATCAGTAATACCTGGTTGTCTGTATTTTTGCAATACCAAGGTCTGCACCATCTGTAATGCACCAGTCTCTGCTAAACCATGCAATTATACTGGACCTTATACAACACTCTGCATAACACAAGTTGCATAGCTCCATGTTATTTTAACACTAAAGACATATTTTCAAAGCAAGAATGTTCATAACAATCTTATAAATATCCTTAAACTAAAGGCTACATTCACACTGCAGGCAAATGTGGCCCAAATTGGATTTCTTTGCCCATATGTGGCCTGTGTCTGATCTGTTAAAGACAGTCTGAACAGCAGAAATACGACTTTTTCAAATCCGAACTCAGGCCACTTTCATATGTCGTCCTAAATCTGATATGTATCTGATATCTTGCAATGCAACTTCAGTCGGAACAGCCTAGTCGCATTTACCCAACCTTTACGTCATTGAAATGTGACAAACATCACAATTCTGCATCCCAGGAGTGTTACTTCGGTAAACACCGTGTGTGTCTGCGTGGTCACGTATTATGTCAGGCCCTCTTTCGCACATGCGGTTCACTTCAGGGTCGCATTTAGTTCATACTTAAAACTGACAGACGTCGCATTTAATGTGTCATATGAACGAGCACACAAAAAAACGTATTTCACCGAAAAATCTGAATTGTGCGCAAAGACCTGCTGTCTGAATGTGGCCTTAGTTGAATGGAGCAAAGGAAAAGGTCTGAATAATGATAATTAATAAGAAATAATTAATAAACTATTGACTAAATGATGAATAAAACATATAATGTGGGATAGAACACATTTGATGTAGTGTTCAATATGTAATGCATTTTTTTCCATATTGAAGTAATCCTTTAAAAGCAAGGTCATTTGGAATAAATTATTAAATCTAAATATGTGTGCATTTGACTTGCAGAATCTTAGGTGGTAAATTGATCAGATATCAGCAAGTATCCAACTCAACAGACTGCAGGTTTTTCCCACTAATCAGAACACTGTATAATGGTGTCAAAACCACTTAAATGTGATTACTACTTCCCTCCTATCTGCTGCATTCTGCAATTACACTCATGGAATTAGAGATATCGACCATCATTTGTCATTACTGTTCGTTCCTCTACATTCACTGTGGCACTTTGAGACATGTCTCGTGTTTGGTGTGTTCAAATGTAAATTTATTTGTCATTGTTTATATTAAATACTTTCATTTTCATGAGCCTGCACCTTTCACTCTTTTCACTGCCAAGTCCATACAAAAAAAAATCTTGTACATATGCCCATGTATTTTATTGACTAGATTACAGAATAATGTAATAAAGACATGTTCCATTACTTTATTTAGATTTTAAAAAATATTTTGAAGATATAGTGGGTTTTTTTTTAAATGAAAAGTCCTTGTATTCATCAAAGAACAACTTTTTGTCTCATTATCTCAAGATTAAAACAAAAAATGTCAGATTAAAATAGATTCATATTTTTCCAGAAAAATAACTTGTCCCCCCCCCCCCCCCCCCAATAGCTCCCATGTCAGCTTTTCTAGGGACTCCAAATATATACTAAACTATAGCACTACACTGGAAAAACAAAATACTACAAGTAAATAAAGTAGCAAGCAGTAAGCAGCCCACCTGTAAAAATAACCTCCACCAAGGAAGCAGAAGTAGTGTTGGGTGAAGTGAAAAGGTTGAATTCACAAACCATTAAACACTAATGCACAAGAAAATTGGCTGATGTTGAAGACTAGTAGAATAGCTTTGTTTGGCTTAAAGTTGAAACTACCTAATTCATTGCATGTTAAGCTGTTATGCTTCTGTCTTCAGTCTCTGTCTGAAACAGACTGACCATCTTACAAGGAGCCTCAAAAGGGCAGCGTTAAAAATGGAAAATGTCACATACAGTGCAAGAAATAAATGAACCCAAATGTGCAGCATTTCAGTAAAACTCCTCATCCTCAAATGTACAGTATTCTGTCTCACCTGGACAGAGCTGTATAAATTCATTTTAACTTCATTGCATTAAACCCAGCTCTGAAAACATCATTACATTAGCCAAGGGCATTATGTGATCAGTCCTATTTGACTATTGGTCTTTCTGTTTGTCAGGAGGATTACCAAAAACTGCTCCACTAATCTTCATCAAACTTGATGGAAGAGTAGTGTAATGGCCAAGGATGAACATTTAGTTGCAGATCAATAAAAAGAGGGTGGAAACTTAAATTGTATAAGAGACAGTTAAACTAATCAGTGACAAAAAGAAAGAAGATGAGACTGTGATTTTGTTTTTAATAATATTGTAGTGGAACTAAAAGCAAAGTGGAGTATTGGCCTCATTCTGATAGCCCTAGTTTTAATATACACTTACGCTATTGGTGTAGTTAGTCACCATCTACTTGATGATGTGAACTTTCATAATGGTGGAAATCATTTTGGATTTTAGCTTGATTCCTCTAGTTTTGATGTGGAGTCTAAAATCTGACAGCTATATTAGCTCGTGCATTACTGGAAACCACAAGATGTAAGGAACAAATAAACAAACATGACATTTAAGTAGAAACCTGCTCTGATCCCACCAACAATACACCTGTATACAGAGACATGGAGTAATGGAGAAATCCCTCCGCTGTTCAGATAGAGATAAGGTCAGTCAGACTCTCCAGTGCTTCTTTAAGAACATGTCTGTTTGGACAAGTCTCTTGAAGGAAAAATGGAGTTCTGTGAATGTGCGATCTGCCATTACCTTTGCAGGTAGTCCACACACTCTCGATAAGAGCCTGTGAACAAAAGCCTCCTTGTCCTTCTTGTATGGTGTGCCAGTGGAAAACGAGTTGAAGCAAGAACTAATTTGGTTTAACTATGAATTTTGGACTGTATCTATGGCTTGCCAGTATGGTTCATGTGTCTGTGCCTGTGGTTCTTCCAGCAGATGCAGTAAAAGAGGATGTTAATGAACTGCTGTCACACGTAGGCTGGTGCCTTTGAGGGAACAGTCAGGATTCTCTCCACGTACTCAGTCTGTTTGCAGTGTGGAGGCTGTGATGTGCTGCAGAGAGTTGCTTGCGGCCAGACAGGAGGGGACCAACTCAGTACAGGGGGTCCCTGCTGCGGTCCCACTCTCTCACCAGCAGAGCAAAGGCTGTGTGAACGAGTGTATGTGTGTATTTTTGTTCTTGAATGTGTGTATTTCTTTGTCTGAAGAGCACACTTGCTGGTGTGCAGGTGCATTTGACAGCTGGAGACATGAGTAAATGAATGTAACGTGTACATATAGACTGTGGACACAGCGTTACGCCCTGTAGATCGTTACTGGGATAAGGAAACACTGACAAAGGTAGCAAGGGAAAACATATATGTGTGCCCGTATGTTGGTGCATTTGTGGTTATAAGAGCCAGAGCTAGTCTGCCTGCTGCTCTCCCCTACAATCTGCCACTGCTACACACTGGGTAGTGTCAGAATGGTTTGGGCACCCGCTGTGCCACCTGTCACCCCCCGGCCCTGAGGTGCACTGCCGGTCCAGGCACCCGACTCTGAGGCCCAGCCTCAATTAGATTGCTATCACACAACCAGGATTGGCTCTTTTCCCCTACAGGAGATTTCTCTCTTTCAGCTGACATTGTTATCTTTTACCACTTCACACACACTCTGTAGACATCTTCAAGTATAGTTTCTGAACAGATCATACTCTCCATTATTTAAATTTTAAATACAGATCACTACTTGGACATATGTAGGGGTGGGAAAACTCCTTTTCAGTGCAGTTGCTAATGACATTATCACAGGAACTCAGCAAATAGGGTACCCCTTAAAGGGGAATTCGGGGACTCTCTTGTAAGCATGACATCTGGCTCCACCAAACATCTGAGTAAGCAGATTGGCCCTGCAGGCCTGGTGTGACAGCCGACGTGGAAGCTGGGAGATGTGGGAGAACTGATCTGCACAGCTCCGCTGCTCAAGCTGTCACTTTAGCTTGGCTTGGCACAGTTAGATTCTCCCTGGCTCTGAAGCATTAGGCCCTCTCTTCTGACTGCCCTGTTGGCATTGAGCCAAACCTTTCATGGGGGAGGTCGATCATCACTCTCAGTGTTCTTCGCCTTCCCTTGCCGAGACTCTCTCAGTAGGACTCCAGCTTCTCTATTGCACACTCTTTCTGTCCTCGCCGGCCTCTTTTGTATCTTATCCCAACCACAAGTCATGAAAAAGGATCCATTATAATCTACCGTTTGCTTTTCCTACTTCATGTACAGAACTCTGAGGAATTCAATTGCTCTCTCCTTGGTGTCTTTGTACTTCTGTAAGTAGATGTGTCATTTATCAAAAATCCATCTTGACAAGATAACTACTTTAATATAACGAGAAAGACGAGCAGTAGACAAATGATGAAAATTCAGCTACTGGAGTAGATAGTATAAATAAAAAATGAAGATTTTAAATGAGCAGTTCAGAAATGTTACAAAGGACAGAGTTCAAGGAACTGTAATTGAAGTTATTCACATCCATCCTACAGCATTTTCTAGCACTGTCAGTTTGTCAAAGACCATTAAAAATAAATACCAAAAAATGTACAATTGATATTAAACATTCATACAAAAATGTTGCAAAGTTTCATTAGTAGCTATTGAATTCGAGTACATTCTGCTGCATCAGCTATGGGAAAATCATATAGGACAAGTCATCAGATGCAACATTTGTATGGTCATTAAGACCATTTGTTAAATTAAAGCTGAATATATCAGCACTTGAGAAAATTGTTGGTGTCTCTGTCTTTACTGCTGCTCTTCTCTGCTCCCATATCTCTACATACACTACATTTCACTCAGAGCCAAATCTGTATTTGCGATACTACTCACTTGTCTGGCCTGCCGGGTACCTGCAAGCGCAAGCGACATTTGTTAGCACTCTGGATCTGTTCTTCTTTGATGCGAATAAGCCTCTGCAGAGCCAGACACCAGTCCTGGGCCACAGTGGTGTTCAGATTCTTTGATGGAAAAACATGCACAGTTAAAACTTGCATTTGCAGATGGACTGTACAGCAGGTCATCTAACACAAACATAAGCACTTTATGCTCACACTGAGCACACAGGTTCACCTAAGATGCATTAAAAAAAGCACTAGACATACAACATACATCAACATGCATAACATTTATATTTAAATCTATATAGTTTTGATATTTTTACCCTCTAAACAGTTATTCATCTCAACACCATCCAGTATCCATTTTATAGTAAAGCCTAGTCCCTCAAGTCAAATAAAATCAAATCAATTTTCTCAAGTCAATATGCTGTGAAGAAGTATTTTATAACTCTTTGTCTGAGGACAATATCATAACTGAAAAAGTGAAAATTTAGTGCTAGGCCAATATCACTCGTCCTGAGGATATTATGCTCATTAAATGCAGAGAGGAAAAGGTGCCACCATTAGACCAAGAGGCTCTTTGGTGATTGCTGGAGTATACCACCCCAAGTCTGTTCTGTACTGTGCAGTCGTGTTAATGGGTTAGTGGCAGACAACTGGGAAGTGTCCTGATTTGTGCACTACAGGAGGGTCGCTGCTGGTTTCCGTTGTCGTGCAGTAAATCTCATTTTTGATACACCCAAGACACATCTCAGTCATTGTGGAACTGTTGATTAGAAGATAGATGGAATAGTGTATCACCTCCTCTAGGACAGCAGTGTCATTGCCCCTTTGTGTTTGTGTTTGTGTTGGGGTTTTTTCTTTTTTTATCTCTCATAGGATGGCACAAAAAAATACTACACATGGAGAATTTGATTGAATAATAAGACTGTGAGGCTTTGGTGGCGGTGTGCGCTCAAGTGAGGGCCCTCTCACTTCGTTTTGTAATCAAGCATTTGAAAGGAATATAAAGTTGCTAGGATGAAATCTTAAACACCTTAATTCTTTTTGCATTTCTGTCATGAGAAATGGTCATTAAAGACAGTCCCACATGGTTATCTTTATACCATGCAACTTTAAGTAACAGATGATTTCAATTCAATTAAATTAAATTAAATATGTCAGTTCCAGTTTTGTCTGTGCTGCTTCTGTTTTTGTCAGCTTATGAATATTTTTCTTTCGTTTTTTTTTTTTTTTTACAGGAAGTAGCATTTTATAGTATACACTCCATACGGTATGTCACATATTCTTAATCAACATCTTCAAAGAAGTGACTTATAAATCACTTATTCAACAGCAAGGACATTTTTTGAGGAAAGAGTTTTGCAGTTGAAGGTCAGAGTATGGGTATGTTTTGTTTTTGTTTTTTTAATTTTAAGTGGCCAATTTGAACTCAAGCTTGTGAAGTGTAAGGTGTATGAGATTAATATGCCAAACTGTAAGAAATACAGATATATATATATACACTAGCTTATACACGCAGTCTCCATGAAACAACTCAAACATTTTATGTGAAATATAAAGCTAGATGTACCTGGTAAGTTCCCTGTAGCGTTCCCACAAGAAGAGTAACTTCTTCCACTACAGAAAGGTCATGTTGGAGCTCCTGCAGTTCCTGGTAGAGCCGAGGAGGTCCCAGAATGGCTTTACCTAAGAAGTGAGCAAAAAATATAGCCTAAGGGTGTGCACTGATACTGTTATATTAAATATTCTTATGCAAATAAAGACAATTTTTTTTACAATTAATAGAAGGACGACAGATTGGTGAAGGTGAAATGTGTGAACAAGGACAAAAACATTCCTTTTGAAGCAGAAAAAACCAAAGTAGAAATGTTTTTCATTATTTTTGTTTACACAGGATAGCCAACTGACAAAAATGTTTTGATTAACATATTCATTTATGTATTTATTACTTTGACTTAGATGTTCAATCAAAAAATGCTTGAAGTTCTAATAAAGTCAAATATAGCTATTTTCAAGGTGTGTCTGGTCAGAAACACTGGGTTATCAGCTTTTTGATGTTAGAAACTATCCTTAAAAATAAATAAATAATCAGTCGACCTCTCCTGAAGTGGTAGGATACAAAAGAAAACCACAAACAAAAAACACCTTTCATCATTCTCAAATTCACAATTTTCATTTTGGAGCCATTTTTATATTTGATAACAGTGGGTTGCTGTGTGAGTTTTTAACACATCAGTTCCTGGCCTCATGTGACCTTTTATGGAAATGATGAATTCCTCTCAGTGAGGTATACAGGTTTTTAATTGGAAAAAACGAGAGCACCGCTGGTGGATTGGGAATTGGTATTGGCAAATACTCTGAGCTGCTGTATCACACTTTGGTATCAGGAGAGAGAAATCCCTATTAAAAAGTGGTCATTACAATGTCTACATTTCGCTTGTTTTGTTTAATAACCAGTCAAATAAACCCCAGAGGTAGTCTTCACACAGTGGTACTGTAAAAATCAGAGACAAACAGCAAATTTCTATGACGAATGTTCTGCAAATATTAGCATTTTTTTTTTTTTTTTTTTAGAAAAAAAGTCTACTTACTTTTAAATTACTTTTTTTGTCAACCTACTCATTCAAACAGTAAATATTTACTAATATTATTTCTTATATTACTACTGGGAGCTAGTGTTAGAACTCAAGGTCATAAAATGAACATGCAATATTTTTGTAGTTCAAGATGAAAGTATTCCACAAACTCAGAAAACAATTACACACCCTCTGAGAAGCAGAGGAAAGGCAGAAAGAAAAGTTGCCTTTGCTGAAACCCTGGCAGCACTAATAAAAAGGTTCAATAGGTAGATGGATCGATCTTCATTATTTGTTGAACTACAGAGAGTGAATTTATGAGTGAAAAAAAATCAGATGGAGAAACTGTTATTTGGAACTATGATGCCCTTTAGCTGGCCAAAAGGAATGCAGGTGTCTCATTAGACGCAAAATTCAACATCGATTTAAAGCCCGCTACCTTCAAAGTCTCTCTCTCCTACTGCCGTGAATCGATAACTGTGTCTCCTCCTGTCTGCCATCCTCCGTCCTAGCTCCCCTGGCCCACATTTCCCCAGCAGCAAGCTCCATGAGAACTGCCTAATTAAATTCTGCAGGTAGATTTTGCTCTAGAGCTGTCCTGCACTGTCACCACTGCCACATAATAAAGTAGCAGAAGAGCTGAGCCGGTAGGCGGGCTTAGTCAGGCATGGTCCTCTGAGGAGACCTGCTGCCTTTTGTCTATACACATGCACAAATGGAGTGAATACAGCTGAGAGAGGGAAGAGGGTGAAAAAAAAACCTGAGGGGTGGGCTGGCATTGTTCATTTCACTGCTCCATTGTAGCTTTTGGGGGTTTAATAGGATCTTTGACACAAGGAGCCAATGACATCTGTCATCTGAGCGAGAAATCAATAGGTGAGACATCTGAATAACAAGGGGCATTCTGCAAGAACAGTGTCTTCCCTGTCTTTCCAAAGGGATTGTCTGGACCCCTTGCACAGATTTCGTTGAGTCCTCTGGGGGTCTGCTGTTGGCTACAGCCTGAGAGGTGAATGTGCTGAGTTGTAATCCAGCATAATCCCGTTGGTGAGGCAGGATATGGTTTTCACACTCAGACATGGCTATCCACACCAGCCGCCAGGCACGTAGCTCACTGGTGTAGAAGGCCAGAGCCCAGAGGGGTTCGTCCCTGCTTGCTCTGGAATAAGTCAACAGCGATCTAGCACTCAGTTGCTGTGCCAGTGATGCTCGCCAATGGATTTAAAGACAATGCAGCTTTGACACCTGCTTCAAAACCTTTGTCTGATTCAGTTCCAAAGCCCACTGGTGCATTTCTGACATAGAACTACACTCCTGATAGTATGTCAAAAGAGACACAGCAATAAAGGAGGTGTAATGGAGGTAGAATGAAAGTACAACCTCATGAGAGTAAACAACTGGCTCAGTTGGCTTTGAGCAAAAAAGCATATACAGTACAAAGGTTGGTGGCAAAGTCTGACAGAGATATAAGCAGAGACACATAAGAGGAGTTGAAGAGACAGTTCTGCATTTCCCTGAAGGTCTGGTTTCTTCAATAAAGAAGGGCACCGAGGCCTGCACAAGATGAGAATAAGACTCCATTTTGAGCAGCGTTGTGGGAGCACAAGATTTAAACTTGAGGCCCCCACTGAATGAGATCACAGGAAATATAATAATGAATGGAAAATGTGGGAAACAGCCCCAGAGATGTTCAGTGAGGATTCTGGACAGACATGATTAAGGTGACCGCACTGTGTCGAACAGGTTAGAAAAAAGAAGAAAGAACGTCAGAGTCAGAATCCGGCACCCACTGTGAGGCATAACATTTGCAGAGTTAGACACAGGTAAAGAAAGGGAGACGGCAGCTGCACTTGGAGGTAACCTTAAATGATCCCAAAAACCTTGCAGCAAAGTTGTGAGTATACGAATACACAGTACCTGAAAAACACTGAAAACTTGATCCAGCGAGAATCTAAACCAGCTCTCAAAACAGCAGCTGCTTGCTGAGCATGACACGAGTAGCTCTGAAGAAGGCACCATTAATATTTAAGTCATGGAGCTGCAACTTTAAAAAGCCTGTACCATTACATCCTGATAAGGCTTTGTATCTTCCTTTTCCCATGGCACATTTATCAGGGATCTCGTCAAGCTCTGTATACACCAGAGTTTTGTGAGGGGTGGTGGGAGAACTAGTGTTTCAACCACAGATTCCTATCTACTGCTCGTGGCTCTCTAATTGGGCCTAGAAAGGGAGGGAATAATCTCTGCAGATTGATGACTCCACTCTAGATGTGTTTGTGGTCTATCAGAGAGTGAAATGAGACTGTGGGGATGCAGCCGTGGTCGGCTCTCTACCCCACATCTTTCTCCAAGATAAAACACCCAAGGCAGATGGGAACAAGTGACCGTCATCACTATCCTCCTCACAAACACATCCTCAATCAGAGTGACAAGCAGTACGGCTGCATCTTCAGCTCTGTGAGGAACACTTGAAAAAAGAAACAGATTAGCCTTGCTGAGTCAGAGTAAGGAGCTGAAAATATAAGTCAGTCCAAGTGATCAGATTAACTAGACGATGACAGGTGGGAAAGGAATTGGTCATCACTTATTTTGTTAGTTGTACCTGAAGAGCAGGCTCCGGTTGACCGTTTGGTCCCGCTCTGTTGGAAGAAGGGGTCTTTGCTTTGAGACCCCTCCTGCCCCACTTCTACTACTTGCACCTGCTGTAAGGGGGCACTCCACTTCATGGTGTACTTGGGTCCAACAGGAACCAGGCTGCTGATATCAGGAGGCCCCCTAGTGGAGACAAATAAGAGAGGAAACGTAAGAGTGGGTAGTTAAAGATAAACCTCAGAGAAATACCCCCTTTCCCCCTCTGCAGTCCTGAGAAACTGCTCTTTGAAATGTGATGAACAGGATGGGGGGGGGGGGGGGGGGGGGGGTGGTGTTGAGCAGGAACTAGAATCTGTGCGATCATCCATGATTCCCACCAAAACTGTACAACTTTCTGCAAGGGAGTTCATTGCTATTCATGTATTCCTGTAATCACTGAGACAATCAACATTGTGATCGGTTTGTCAAGATCCTGGAGGGCAGACAAAGTCAACTTCAGTACACTCCACTTGAATGAGACGTGGAGTGATAATTACTTTGAAGGCTGAACAAGAGGGCTTTAAGCAACATCTTTGACAGGAGCTTTGCAAAATATACGTAATCCTTTTCCTGTTTACTTCTCCCGAGAGAGTGAGGGAGAGAATGGGAAAGGGAAAAGGAGAGGGAGAGGGAGAGAGATGTGATCAATGGTGCTGTCACAGAAGATAAATTGGAAAGAAACCAAAAAATGTTTTATGTCAGTAATCTAGGACTCCTGTAGCTGTAGTTAGGCATTCTACCATTTGTTTAAAGCTGATAAAGCTCCTGCAACTCCAGATAGTGCTCAGAACCCCTAGCAGCTATTTCTCTTTACTATGAAGTTTGCCAAAATATCCTTGCAAAACCTAGGGCATCACATTAGAGCCTTGTGCCACCTAATAGCTATTTCTTCTAACTGTGCAGTTCAGCATAGTCTCCCTTCAAAATTCACACACACATATTTAGCAGAATTACACCATCAACACATTAGAAAAGTATTGGTTGAATGCAAGGGCATTTAGCTTAGCTCGCTTTACAAGAGGGACTTACTTGACATTTATGTTGGCACAGATGAGTACATCATCAAAGAGGAAGACCTTTCTCTCCTTTGACTTCAGGACTTGTCCCCGCTCACCATACACAGTCTCAATAAGCGTCTCACAAAGAACCAATGACCCCTGCTCCGAGTTCAGTTGCTAAAAGGGACACAGCAATCAGATCAGAGGCGGAGGAGACAGCATCACAAAGGGCCAGTCCTCCAGAGTTCAATGCCTGGAGGACATAGAAGTGAAGCTTGGAGGAACAGATGTCTCATCGGGGATTAGCAACACATTCATGCTACTGAAGGTCGTTTAATGTGTGTATAAGTGCACACACATACACGACACACACATATTTTACTTGTGAGTTACAGTGAGTTTGTGAAATAAAGAAGCTACATGTCCCTTCACTATCTAGACCCTGCACACGTATTTACAGCGATGGAGGAACCAACAGGTGAGGTCCAAGTCGGCCTTAACCTTTTCTAAGATATACTTTTCAAACATACTTCAGATCATTCGTGATTCTCTTTATTTGCATTTTTCATACCACATCAGTACCACTGCATCCAAATTGGCTGAAAATACGAGCACTGGGACACACAATCCTTTCACTCACAGAGCAGCAACTACACACGGATACAAAAGCATAAACAGTCTGTTGCATGCATACCTTTGCACACATACACCCACACTACCAGTTAAAGAATCCAATAAGAGAGGCAATTTATGCTATGTTGGCACATGCTGTTCTTTACAATTATCCATATGTTTGGCAAGAGCAAACAGCAAAAGAAAACAGTTTTTTTTCCTCTTTTTTTTTTTAATATCGCATTGGTCCAGCTGCTTTTATAACTGTCTGAATCAATACTTTCAGTTTTATGCATACTGCATCAATCTAAGCCAGACTTATTACTATTTAAGTGCATCTACAATAATGCAAACAGCAGCAAGTCTTTAAAACATGGAGTTCACACCCTAATACTTTAATGTTGGGATTTATTAAAAAGGCACATTTTTTAGTCAACTGTGAATCTCCAGTCCATTCTTAGAGCTGTCCTGCAGTAATGCATCTGAACACATTTCACAGTAAAGGATGTCCTACCTGTCGGCAATCTGTAGCTGCTTTTGGCTGTGGCTCAGATAGCACACAAAATGAGTCATTATTCTGACTGGGACTGCCTTTTGATGGCCACAAAATGGTACAGCTCCCTCAAGAGGTGGGCTGCTCTAAGAACATACCCTTAAAGCCTTTCAGCATCAATAGGCACAGAGGGCATTGCACCAAGCGTGTGTGCATGTGTGTTAGTGTATATGTGTGTGTGAAACCCATTCTCACTCACATTGTTATCTGTCCTATTCCAACGACTTAGATACTTTGAGACAAAAAATGAATATTTCATCGGATGGTTATGGGGGTAATAGAGGAGACTGTTTCCTATTGGAATTCTGCAGTGTCACCGCAGCAAATGGAATTCTGTGTGGAGTGGAGGAGATTGGCCGAATCAGCTCATCTCTGAGTCCTGGAAAGCAAGGTCTGATAGAGAGAAATAAAGAGAGGGGGAGGGTGAGAGGAAGACAGAGGAAGATGCAGTCACACTAGAGGAAGAGAAGAAGAGTGTATAATTGGAGTGAGAAAGTAAGCAAGAGAGTGCAAGAGGGGAAAAGAGGGGAGGTAACATGGAGAGAGAGAGAGGAACAGGGAGAGCGACAGGGTGAAAGAGATAGCTCTCTTACAGTTTCCAATTAAATGTCTCATTTACCCCCTAATTCTTCTTATTCAGAGCAGCATTTGTTCAGATTTGCAGCGGCAGGACAGTAATTTCAGTGTGGTAATGGAGAAGCAACGCCTATGCCATTGCATTTGGTACTGTTTAGGTATGATAATAGGCATCATTTCTAAAAGATCCTTTTCCCAAATAATAATAAAAAAAGCCTTCCTAGATTAATGTGCGGTAAAGTGATATAAGTGATTGCTATATGCTAGTTTAATTTAAAGGTGTTTGGCTCAGAGTGATAACAACGTAGAGTTACAGGGCTCAGAGGCTGGGCTCACAGATTTGATTGGGGCATGTGTGAAAGTGTGCGTGAGTGTATACAAGTGTGTGTGTGTGTGTGTGTGCAAAGTAGCGCATGTGTAGCCAGTCACCTTACTGAGCAGGCGATCACTGACGCTGCGGGCTAGCTGTTGAGTCTCTGCAATCTGGTCGGCTACTCGTTTCTGTTCATTCAGTTTCTCAGCCAGCATCTCTAGCTCTGTCAGAGCGAGCTGCAGGGGCAGGCGGTCCACATGGCCCTTTGGTGTATTCTTAAGCATGTCCTAGAAAAGGTCACAAGTAAAGTTTGAAGAAAAGGCACTGCTGCAAGTTAAAAAATATAAACCTTGCATTCACAATCACTTGCTTGCTGCTTTATTTAAGACTTTCCTCTGTTACTTCTTTATGCCAAAATAATTTCAAATCTGGGTCAAACAGTCTTATTGAGTTAAGATACAGTTTCTGGAGGATTTTACATCGCAATAACTTTCCAGGTGTTATGTACAGCTTGATGTACTGAAGATTATAACCAAAACTATATATAGCATTGTTAGATAAATTAAAACAAAAATAGATCAATTAAAACTTCCATATGAGCACAGTTTTTCTAAACATATGGTGTATGCTTTACATACCTGTATTTGTCCTGCATCTGTGACCACATTTACCGACTAAAACTATCTCCATATGCATCTTAGATGTTCCCCGGTGCCTTGAGCTCTAGTTCTCTGTAATGTATGATTTAATACATACAGTTCCTCTTTGGAGTACTGAGTTTAGGCAAGAAGAAAATGCCTAATTCACATTCATAACTTATCTTTTGAATTCATGGATAATCAATGCCCAGTGAGGGATGAAATGAGCTACTGCAGATCCAGCAAGTCAAGCTCAAATCCAAATCTTTGCTCAGAATAGAGAGTGGAAGAGTCTTGATGTAAAGCCAACACTATGAAAAACTGATGTGGCTAGCTAGTTTTAAAGCCCTGGCTAATGCTAAAGTAAAAGTATGTAGTGTATAACTTCTTGTACTTTGGTTGAAAGTTGAAATCCAGAAGTGATTATGTCTCCTTGCAGCTTTCCATCCTTAATACGAAATATATGCTGTTGAAACTTTAATTTAATTCTGCATGTATTACATTAGCAGTGTTTTAGTTGTCATGACTTAAAGTGATTTTCATACACTATACCAAACATAAATCACTGGCCCTGTGCAACAACATATTTACCTGTAGAAGCAATATGAACTGAGGAAATCGCTGAATAGGCTTGACCATCAAGCCATAAAGAGTAATCCGGTCAACACTGGATGCTTGCTTCTTCTGCGGGAAAAAAAGGCAATATACAGTTAAGTCAGGGACTTAGAAATAAAGAACTCCTAGTTTGATCTTCTGTCAGAAAGACCATTAAGATGAAACTATACTATTCAAACGAAGAAAAGCTTGACAGAAGTGCCCTGAAGACCATGTGTAGGCGTGTAAGTGGGTGAACAGGGTATGAAAATCAGGGTCTGTTAGTCATTTGAGCACATTAAAGAAGATAATTCTTAGTGAGTTATGTCTCGCGTATTATTGTGGGTAGTAGGTTAGAGGAAGATAACAAGACTGCGCCAAAAGTCTGTGCCACGGTGGTGCCATAATGATAAAAAGGCCACAGTTAAGAGATGATACGCTGGAAAAGGCTAGATCAGATCAACTACAAGTCATATCGAATATAAACAATGATCTGCTGTTAAATGTAACAGATCAAAGATCAAAGTAGAAAGCAATAACAAGAACTGCCTTTTTACAATATTTCATACACAGTATGCAGTGATTAAGACAAAATAAAGTGATCCACACTTGTACTGTGTAGTTGCATCTTTGTTTTCACGTAAAGGCAGAAGCCCTCTACCATCAATTCTTACAAACTAATAAAATATTGCGATGTCAGCCCCACCACACATGTAATTATTGCTGCTAGTCTCTAATGCAGCCATCAAGATGTAAAAAAAAGCCTGAACCTCTACTTCATTTAAATGCTTTAGACCAACGAGCATGTACACAAATCCTCATCACTGAAGGTTTTGCATCACCAACTCAACTGTATAAGTAGCCAACCCAAGCTGTCCAAATTAATTGCAATGTGCCACAAGCCATGTGCAGGGACAGGATAGATAAATAACTCTGCACAGGTGGCCTTGCACTCCAAAGTTTATCCCAATTAGAATTCTATAAAGGGTTCTAGGAGACCAGTCAAAAAGTGTCTCCACTTTTGACCTCTCGCAGACAGAGGCTAAAACCTGAGGTGATATCATTGCAGTGGAACTTGAAGAGCATCCTCTAGAGCTGCACAGTCAGTCGAACTGTAATCATAGTCACATTATCAGCCTGTTAATTACACAGATGCAAAAAGTTGAAATTTAATAGTCTAGATTTAGGTGGCTTTAGGAAAGAAATAAAACTCATAATAAAATAAAAGGAGCCTCTGTTGTATGGTGGCATGCCATATTTATTGACACTGAGCTATCAGTGTATGTCTTTGGATGGTGCCCCTAAGTCATAATATTTTCCCCTTTTAATAAGTTTTTGTATTTTTTATGCACATTTTTATTTGCATGTTTGACTTGACATTTCTAAAGGTGTAATCTAAGTATTTTCCATTATTTTATTTTATTTATTTGCACATATAGATATAGACTAAAACCGATACATGTACATATCTCTCTTGGTAGAGAGGAGGGTTCATAGATGTGCAGGTGAGGTCAGCAACCCAAAAGGCTTATAGAATGACCTCATCTTGACCTAGTTGTATTTTAAACAAGATAAAAGAATATCATTTGTATACTGTCCATGAGCTAAAGGGATGAATAAAAATGGTATAAAAACAAAAGAAATGAATGCATGTCTCTAAACATAATTTCTTTAATTAACATTAGAGTAAAGGGTATGTGTAACAGTAATAATACAGTAATAGTAGTTGTAACAGTAATACTAAGTATAGTAGTATTATAAAAAAGCAAATACATTTAAACTGAAATCACAATAGTTCCAACATTATGTTTTATAAGATGACTTTGCTACCAAGTTGTGCAGCTCCAGAGTCCACAGTACAAGCACCCTACAGTCATCCATTCACACACCCTATCTTACACTGTTAGACGAAATAAATAAATAAATGAAAAACATCTGCCCGTTTTTTTTTTTTGTTGGTTTGTTTTTTTGTTTTTTTTATAAATCAATCTACTCTAAACTTTAAGACCTTTCTCCTTGGTCCATGCCCTCCCTTTACAGGAGGTTTCAAGAAAATCACTCATTGAAATTCATGTAAATCTTTTGGTCAGGGAAAAAGAAAAATGGACTTGGGTGACTGCATAATCTCCATTTTTGAGGTAAAAATATTTCACCTGGCTGACTACTGGTCACTGATCACAGGGACATGACCTGAATTATCTCAGCTGATAGAGTGGTCCTTCCTGCTGTCACCAACAAATGAGACACTGAACTGTGACGCCATCGAGTCCATGATCAGCCACTGGAACCAGGCCATGAGAAAAATCATTTTGTTTGGGAGGTGTTCTGCCAAACTGTCATAGAGACAGGTGGGTGTATTGTACTGCAAACTATGAGCTGTCAATAACTCTCTACAAATAAAGCACGGAGCACTGGGTTATACGATATCACCAGCCCACAGATTTTGTTAGCTCATCGTGAATCATAGTAACTAAATTCTACTCTGATCAGGGTCAATCTAGGATCAGCCAAATCAGTGAAGGTCACATAGGTTTTTGTTTAACAGCAATAAGTTATCTCAAAGTCATATTTAATGCTGATGAATGTAAAGGGTTCTTCAACTGAGGGAAATTTCAGTGGGAAACTACAGAAAACTTTCGATCAGATTTGTGACTGAAAGAAAAGGAAACAAAGACTGGCATTTGCAAGGTGCTATTTATAGCAAATTTACAGAGGCACAAGTAACCAACTCTGACTTTCACTGTAAAAGGACTATGGACTATATGAGACTTTGTTTTATTAGACACTGGGTATCTGATAATACCATCTACCTCTTTTAATAGAATAGTATTTGTTGCCAGGCAACATCAATGCAAAGTGCCTTGGTGTTAGCTGTTGGAGCTGTCCTGTGTGATAATCTTGTGTTAAAGCACTCGACACCTACATAGGATGTGGAGAAAAAAAGGAAATGGGCAAGAATCTGTAAGTCAGTGGATCTGTGAAGAGGACACTTCCTATTCAAGGTGAACCCCATGGTTCAACACTATGTCTATGCACACCTTCATTTACAGAACTAAAAGTCTCAATTGAATTTTTATTTTAATTATAATTTAATTCTAATCTTAATTAAAATTGCTTTTATACTTCATGAAAAACCGTAGAATAAGAATGTAAATTTTTGCTGCAGAGTTGCATGAAATTCAATGAAGACTGTCATATGCATGCTGTCAACAGTCAGTGGGAGAGACGAAAACCAAAAAGACAGGAAGGGACACATGTTATGTGGAGAAACATGCAGGGCTGTCAGTATTGTGATCTGGTTCTGTAAATCAGCATTACAGCTCAGTGATTCAGCTCATAATCGTGCACAAATGATGGCCACGCAGGGAATTGTTAAACTCAGCACATTTAAATAATGTCTTGGCACCCTCCCTGCCCCTACATTTTACTGCTTACACTCCATAACACTGAGAGTCAGAAACACCTATTTGTTTGCAAAAATTTGTTAAATTTCCATCCTTTTGTTCAAATACAGACTTTGGCATTTAGAAAAAAAAATGCAGATATAGTTTGGTTCATTATAAAGTTCTTGGGATATGTTCCAGATATGCTGAGAAAATGTGTACAAAAATTAGCATACAAATGGATGGCAGTTATTTTCTCAATATAATCATCTGATTACAGCATTAATTTAGGACTTCCATAAATAGAAGTAGCACAGCAAGCAGTGATTAAATCTTATCACCACCCTAAATGAATGCTACATGCTGGAAAACACAACTGTTTGTACATAACCAGCCTTTACACAGTGAATTATTTTTCTACCTCCAAGAAAAGAAGGGACTGCTGGAAGCCTCTACCTCTGGAAAAATTCTGCATCAAGTGCACACTATAAAACCGGTGTCAGTGCTTGTCAGTTAACACTTACCTTTAAGAATTCCAGAAAGGCAGGTTTGGACATGCATGCCTTTTTAATGAGAGCCATGGCGTTGGTGAAGTTGTTCACATAATCACTATATACATCCAGCACCATGGACTTGGAAAACTGAGGAAAACAAAACCAACACACTAATGTAAATTGGCAACAACCACTGTGGAATAAAAGAGTTTAGAACCCTGCCATGTTTGATTATTTTGTCTCTACGCCACAAACAGAATCATGCAATTTTCTCTGACATCTTAAATGTCTGGGTAACCATCCTGTTTTCAAGACAAGGCATAGGTAATTTCAATGAAAAGAGTGGCTGAAAATGGCCAGTTAAGTGTAGTACTTAAAAACAAAAAGGTTTGTTTACCATCACAGTTACCTCAACACCCTTCACGAGCCATTTAAGAAGTTGGGGGAAGAGGAATGAGGTGGCACAGAGTGATGGGGGGGATGTCTTTGTTGAAAGGTAAAGATTTATACACTCTCCTCAATTAAACCCACACCAGGCAGCTGATAGTTGCAGTTTGGAGAGTATTGAGGAATTAGCAAGCCTCATGAAGGAATTAAAACTCTGTGCTCAAACCTGCAGGTATAAGCTACACTGCCACATGAAAAAATGGAAACTCAACGAGGGGGGCACAGCTCAAGCAATTAATCATTGCAGCCTCATTTGGTGGGGGGTCTTATGATATCAATGCACTATAATGACAAACAGAGTGTGAGAGGCTGAACCACCACATCTGATGCATAGATTATAAAGGACTTATGGACGAGCACAGTGTGGAGATTTGTAACAGAAAACCCACAGTGAACAGTGTTATTTTAGTACCGTAATTTATGAACATATAATCCTGATAGTGCTGAATTTAGTCCAGATATTAATCACAACTGTAATTGATTCCATGTTTGGGTAAACTGTGCCCGTTTGCTCAATCTAAGATTTGTATCTTATTACAACTCTCATCTTTTCCGCATTTTCCTTTTGTTTAAGGTTTTATTCTGCAATTGTCCTATGTAATTCTATGTGTTTCTCTGCTTTTGCAAAGCACTTTGAATGGCCTTGTGTATGAACGGTGTGATACAAATAAATTTGCCTTGCCTTGCCTTGGCTCTGGTAGCACAGACTGCCTTATTGAGTGAGATAGAAATACACAAGAACAAAATGAACACTTCTATCCTGAATGCACAAGTTTGATTGCAGAATCACACAAGTATGCAGCCAGGAGAAAATAAATGTATAAAAATAAGATAGAATAACGATCAGCCAGTTCCCAGTTGTCTAAAACACACATAAATTGCATACAAAGTACATCCAAGTATGAGCATACAAACCGAGGCCACAAATAAGTCTCCAATTTTCTCACTGCTGTCCCACTCAGCCACACGTGATGCCAGTGCAATCTGAAACATGGAGTGGCACTGTGTGATCTCCCTGATTCTGTAAAAGATTGGTCGGATCTTTCGTGGGCTTAGGATGCGTGGATCAGCCTCCAACAATGGCCTGTGGTACTCCTGTTGAGATTATGAACAAAAACGAGGTTTTTATTGTTCTTAATAGGTACATACATACAAGTGTGTGGATGTCTGTGGATGGGTGGGTGGTTAAGATGATTCAGCAGGCCACCTTCCTTAAGCATCCCTGCTTTTCATCAGCAAAAATAGACAGCTGGCTGGGGGATAACAGACAAATATCCTCTAAATCGAGGAAAACAAGGAAATGTTGTCATGCTGCCTGGAAGCACATCAATCCAAAGGATTCACCCATAAAACAGTATTTGCCACTAGCGAACATGTTCAGAACTCAAGGTGACTTGTAATCATAAAAGCCAGAATAATGATGGCAAAAAAGCAGCTCCCAGCAGAGTTACAGATGCAAAAGAAACACTGTGAAAGGGGCACTGATTGATTCTTCAGTCAGTCCTCATGGGGATATTAGCATAGCCTACAGACATGAGTTGACAGGCTCTTTGTGGATAGCAAGCAAGTAAACATGCCTTCTTTGAATCTGAGCATGTTGAAGTATAGATAACATTGTGTATATGCCAAACATGCAAGATGAAAACAGTCTTTAACGACAAAAAAATTAATCTATCTAAGCAACAGTGGTGATAATTTTTGTTGACGTTTTGCAAGTCTAATCCTGTAAATTCATCACAGCAAATGAATCATCGACAGAAGGAACATGGGCAGGCAGCACAACATGAACAACTGTGCAATCTGTTTTACAGCAATAATGAAAGTTACAATCGTCATTGTCTCAATGTGCTTGTGGCCTTTCATCTTTCTGTTATCTGTCTGATGACACTGCATTTACCACATGGTTAGACACCGTGAATAATAAAAGAATTCAAAAGAGCTAAACCTCCTGGAGAATCACACTCACATCATGTCACTTAACAACAAAGGCAGAGCACTGTATCTTGACACGGGAAGATTTTGCAGTGCATAAGGCAGCCATTGATCGCTGCAGATTCCATTTCAGTAGCTCTTATTTTTTGTGATGAGAAGATAACAAGTCTCCTTTTCCTTGCTAAAAAGAGAGATTAAAGAGGAGAGGCTACACCCCATCCTGGGCATGCCTGACAGTCTCTCTCTCTTTGCATCAGTAAGATGCCACAGAAATGAGGACAGCTGTTTTATCAGGATTATTTATGCCGAGACACCTCAGTAATTTGATGGATATCGCTACTTCTCTTTTCAGTGTAATTCATATCTGCTAAATAGTGAAGGTATTGCATGTGGCAGAGGAGGACAACAGGGAATAGACAGCTCACCTGCAGGATTCTTCTGAGAGACTCCAGGTAGCTGCGCTCGCTCTGAATGATGGAGCTGAGGATATGGCGCCTGACAACCTACGTAGACAACAGACCAGTCAGGATATTTAGCACTAAGAGGACATGATAGGGCTGTGGTGTGCGGTATGCTTTCAGTTAAACATAGCACAGATTGATGGATTGCTCTATAATCACGTGTTTGTCACAGATAGAAAAGAACTCAAAGCGGAGTAGGTCTGTTTGAACGAGGCCTCTGTCAGACTGCTGAATCATTGTATTTTCTGTGACATCAGAGTGACTGTGCTAGCTGTTACACGCACTCCCTTTCCAAACAGAGTAAAGTGAATATGTATGTAAAAATAATAGTAAAGGAATAACAAGGGAATTGTTTAACCACGATGGCCTGGAGTCTTACCCTACAGGATACAGCAGATGTTCACATAATGCTAAGTGCAATACAAGGCTGCATTTATTCAGGGGGAAAAGAAAGAAGGAATATCAGTAAATTCTGCTCGTGCACCTGGTGGCTGGTGAGTCCTTCTGGCATGGGGCTCAGCTGCGGGGGAGGATGCTTCAGTTCGGACACAGCTACGTCCAAATATCCTGCATCATCCTCCTCTTCTGCAGACATTTACACACAAAGAAGGACAAAGATAGAGAAAGGTTTACAAGGGAGACAGAGTGCCTCTCTGTGTGTGAGTTCGAGAGAGAGAATGATAAAGAAGAATGGAAAAACAGAGAAGCAGCCTTCAGATCTCACTGCAGCTAGAGACACACTGCGACACACTAAGTTTATTACCTCTAAAATATGAACAGACTTTGGTACTCTCAAAAAAAAAAAGACACAGATATAGAGAGAGCGATGGAGAAAGGAGAGGCAGAGAGAAAGACAGGCCATGAAAGAGAAGAACTTTCTTTTTTCAAACACTACTGTATCACTGCATGAGAAAAGGAGGCAGAAGTGTGAAGTGTGTCTGCAAAAACACGTTTCACGACATTTTCTTCTCTGCAGTGGCACAAAGACATTCAACAGTCTCAAACGGGGAAAAAAAAAAAAGCGCATACCCACTCCACCCGTAACCATAAAGACAGTGACACCAGAAGCTTCCACTGTTCCAATTAAACACTTTGGAATGGCAACAGAAATACAATGCCGTGCAGATTTACCTCCATTAACTCCTAAAAATAGAAACGTCCTCTTTACATCTTCGTAATAGCTTTGAGATTTCTTTTGAGGTGTGGTGTTTGAGGCTGTTTGATATGCCATGTAAGGTTACTAATCATTAATGTTGCTTAATATACAACCCATGGGCATCATTCTCTCATGCCAAAACTTTACATGACCACGTTGTCTGCTTTAAATCTGGGTTGCTTATATATCGTATGCAGCATATTTACAATAAAACACATCTTCCTTTTGCACATTGCTTTGATTTCTCCTGAAGAGATCTAAGCAAAGAGAAACTGAGGCTTCGACTACATCTGCCTCAAAGACTAGCATGCTTTGGCTAGAAACTGCCTCTAATTCAAAGAGTCAACAGTAGGGTGCACAAATCCAAGCCTAGAAACTACTACTACTAAATGAACTGTGAACTACTACTAAATAGTGCAACTTTAATCCGAAATTTAAAAAAAAAAAAAAAAAAAGCCAGATGGCAAAAATTTTGAGAGATTACAAGTGTATTACCCAATTGATCTTTTCTCTGAAGGAAGGAAACTTTTCGCATGACTGCTATTTTGGTCTTTTCGAGCCCATCCTTCGTTCCGCTTCTTGCCGCCTTCATGAGTTGCTGAACCTGGTTGGAAGGAGCAGACAGAAACAAGGAGGGGGCATTAGAGCACGATGAAAGCGCCATGCTGTGGAGTTTCGATAACCTACGGTGCTCCTCTGGAGATAGATGGAGAGAAGTGACGCTTACTGGGCTCATCATGAATCTCACCATCTGCGACTCCCTGTGGGTCGCAGTACAGCCTCTAATCAGAGAGTCTATGAGCATATCATGGAGAGATTATTGTAACACAGTGAGCTTCACATCAGACTAACAGAGTTGTGTTGCTCAGTGTGGGAGAATTCAGCTGACCACAAACTCCACCCTGAGCATCACAGAGGCCCTGCAACCAGACTCCATAGACCAAGAATACACCCAGGGTAGTAGTATTTTTAAACGATACTACTTTAGAAAAGTAGGTCATTAATTGGGGGCAAACTGTACTGATGTTTATGGGAATAAATACACATAAGATTATTTAATAATTCATGTGTCCCATAAATGCATCGTGCAACTACAAAAAAAGAGGGAGAGACTGACAAGGAGCCTCAAAGCAAAAGCTAGCAGAGTCCAAAGTAAAGCAGAGAAGGATGGTGCAAAGGGTCAATAAAGCCTTTGAGTCACACAACACAGCATATTTCAGCTCAGGGTGATGATCAGTCATAGTGGCGAACAGTGATTTGAGTAGAGAGATTTATGCTCTGAGAAGAAATAGTGTGACATACTTCAGCTTTGTTCACTTGCTGCAGGTGAGATACCTTGATATCATAGTTGTGCTTGCCACCTAGCTTCGTAGCCAGTTCACGTTTGGTCCTGGCACACCGCTCCCTCAGCCGACGGACTTCAGGAGGGAGCTACAGGTGTTGGGGGCGGGCCGGGTCATGGGGGCAGGTTGCATTTAGCCACAAGAGGCAAAAACAGGGAGAAAAAGCAGAGGGATAGAAAACAGAAAAGGGAAATGGAGGGAAAGTGATCAAGGCAAAACAGGCTATGCAACATCAGGAATTAATTACAAACACAGAGAGTAAAAGCTTTGGTCAGAGGGGTTATGCTCTATGAAACTAATGGTCAATGATTTGTAGGAAGGATGGGATAGCAATGCAGTCAGCTTAGACAAAATACTAAAAAAGCAAAGTTCTGCCACAGTTCCCCCCGGGCTGTTCAGATTTAGCAATGATGTAAATGAGAGCAGAACTTCAGATACACTTGATGAAGAATTAAAAAGCCGAGTGTGAAAACCATGTGCTCCTGGTCAAGGTTGTGAAGCCTCAAAACTGTGACTTGTCCCAAATAGTAAGTTTTAATATTAATTGTTCACCGAGTGCAGCTGAATTCTGTAGCCTGGGACAAAATGTGTAAAGAACAGTGTGGGGTTTCCACCCCACACCCCACTGTAATTACTTAGGTAATTTATTTTGCCTCTCAGTACATTATTTACAATACAACATTTTTTCTTCCTCTATTTGAGAAAGAACTGATTTAAGTCAGGATTTTCCTGGATTACATCAGAGTGGTATCCATTGACAAATACTGTCTATATGTAAAAATATGTAAAGGTAAGGATAAATCTATACATTAATAAAAATTCGGGTCAGCAAAAAAAATTTTTTATGAGCATGTGTTCAAATTTTCTCTGAGCCTGCAAGGGTGAATGTACGTTAAAAGACGTTGAAGCATGAAGTAAATGCTGCACAATGTGAATGTGCACACAGTGCCATCATGTGGAAGACCGACTCTGTGTAGCCACGCTGCAGAACACTGATGAACAGCATCCTTGGCACAAAAAGGCAAAGAGAACTGAGGCTCTCCAAACAGAAATGCCTCTTGTTTACTTTCATCCCACAATGAAAGTATCAAGCCTAGACAGACTGTAATACATATTTTATGGTTTTTATAGTTTCCTTCCAGTTCTATACATTAATAAAGACTTTTGCAGCAGAGGAGCTGAAAATGTGATATTCCTCTTGATTATTTTTAAAGTGCTGGAAAACACCCTTAACAACCTGGCCAGGTGAAGCCATTTAAAATGAACAAACTAGATGATTTGATGTATTGTGCACGGGGCTACGCTACCTTGCTCCGTGTCGGTAGTTTGGAATCATTATCAGACTGTTCGTCATAGCTCTCAAATTCACTTGAGCTCCATCCATTGTCTGCAGCCACTGGTCCAGTGTCTCTCTGAACATCCTCATAGATCATATCTACAACGCACAAACAGTCACACACATCAACACTTCAGATACTTCTGATTGGAAAACATACTTAGAAAAAAAAAAGTATTCCTCTTAGAGCTTCTAACCTTCATCGGGCGATATGGGATCTTCACTTGGAACGTCATCATAGATCACCTCTGAAGTCTCCTCTGTCTGTGGCTTAGCCTCCGCCACACACACTGAAGGCAAAACACAGCAAAAACCATAGTGAACAGTTCGGAAAAATGCTCCCTTCCTTGCATCTTGTTCCACATTTCTTTTTGATAACTTCACCTAAGCTCCTGTTTTTAGATCATTCTTTTGTGTTCCTCCCCAGAAACACACAAGCACACAGGCTGGCATGCAGAGCTCTGAACTGCACTGCCTGAGTCCTTTTGGCAAAAGGAAAATAGATAAAAGACACCAGATCATCTAGCCTCTGGTTAGAAATGTACACAGCCTTTGAATATTTACATACTTATTGTATCATTTGCATTTAAAGGTCTTCTTACCCAGGGACATCTGGCACATCTTTTGTGCATGTTTCCATAATAGCTTTTTCCATGTGACACAACATGATTGTATCCAGCTTGTTTGAGCTATTGACCCATTCTATCTCCACGCTCGGCAGGATTTGTCATTAACTGCTTTGAGAGTGTTTCAGCCTAATTTAGCTCAGTGAGCTTTATTGATTTGGTTTTAAACTGCGATTTGTCTGCAACACTTTCTCCTAAGCCCTCAACAGCAACAATCACTGTTTTCAATTAATCTGATTGAAGATGTGTATTCTGTCAAGGATTATTCAGCAGAGTTTAGTCTAAAATTCGAAATAACCTTGGACACAATCCAGAAGATGAACAAAGAGCAACTGTCTTTCTACAAAAGAGGATTAGCTACACAAACGTTCCTTCTATCTTGTTCCCTTTCCTACACTTGTGCATTCAGAAAGGATTCAGTAAGAGGAGAAAACAACTGGATTTGGGCTATAAGCCTGACTATCAGCATATCTGCAAAGTGACTGGGCCTCTTGGGAACGTGGCTTGTTATTTCAAGCACGGTAAACCAGAAGTTCCTCGCTGTGCTTTTTCATGCTTTTTTTTTTTTTTTTTAACTTTTATCTAACTTTTCTGTAAAGCAACACAATGACACTGCAATAAACTCATTCACAGGTCACACCAACACTGCACACAATAAGAGAAATTCACAATCTTTATGAATATGTTTGTATCTCCCAATTTTTTTTTTTTTTACATGTAAGAAAAGAAATCAGTCAGGCATACAGAAATAAAGAATATGAGATAATCTGATCTTCATCAATATTTGATACAGAAAATACAAAAAAAATGTCACTAATTTGTTCAGAACACTCTCTATCAACCACAGAAACTGTATCTGTATTTACACACTCTGTAAATAACAAAAACAGCTGACTTTTTTTTTTTTTTAGCATTTATGAAAAACATTTCCAGAGCCTGGTGTTTGAAGAGAAGGTTTTCTTATTAAGGTCAGCAAAAAATACATTTTATTTTGTTTAAACTCAGCTAATTTTCACTTTCCGCATATTTTTTTATAATTGAAGGCACTGTTTAATATAATTTATTACTAACCCTGTGACATAAAAATGTTGTGTAGCTGTGCTGAGCTCCTTTACATCTCTCATTTCTGAGCCACCTTCAAATAACAGCAGCATTGCTGACTGAGTCAAAATCCAAAAGCAATTTTCCCTCATGGAAATGGCTCTCTATTGATCCTCATCCTGAATTAATTGGATTCATGTCATGTCTGCACAGAAATCAAATCATGGCACAGAAAATGTGTGTGAGTCAGTGTGTATCATGTCATTATGTGTACAAAAGCATGTGTATGTATGCGTGTGCATGTTTATATGTATTGTAAGTGTGTCTGGCTTCTTACGCCACCGAAATCAATGAGCCATAAGATGACCGTGGGCCTGTAATATGGTGTTCCCATCACCTTTGATCAAGGTCAAAAGATGCAATGTTCAGTACTAACAAAATACTAGTACACAACCTATATTGCCAATGTCATTATAGTCTGGCTCACAGTTCTGTTTACGCAACTGTGGAGGCCCAATTGGTTTTCTATCAGATCTGTCCACAATGTGAACACTATAATAAATAGGTGGAATGAGTCTGAATCCCCAGGCAAGCCTAGGTTTAATCTTTTTGGTCTGAAATTGAACCCCTGATCTACAATATAAGGTACATCACTTTCCTGTCAATATAATTTCATTCTGTACCTTCAGAGATGTCCCTTGAGCTGGAGCTTTCCTTGACAATTTCTTTGCCGCGGTCTTCTGATACAGGCCTCTCCACCGCGGTCGACTGTGCCACAGAAAGGCCTCGGAGCTCGGAATTAGGCTCAAATGGTGCTGAGGCCCTGGAAGGTACCCAAACATAAGCACAGTTAAACTAACACTGAGCGCTGGGTGCCTCATTACAAGTTAATTTCATGGAGAGGAAGGGAAGGCTGGAGGTGGGGGCTGAAATAGTTCTTTGCTATCCGTGCATAGAAATGTACACTCCCTAAAGTCTGACAGGACATGTGCAGTGTATTACAGCTGTCGGAAATCGTGATAACATTCTGTTAACTTTTTGGGACGAGAAGCCCTGTTTTTTTTGTTTGTTTTTTTTGTTTTGTTTTGGCGTTGATGTTTACCTGGTTACTTTACAGTTAGCAAATACATTTTTTATTTTTTCACGTCAATCTAGATGTAAGCATGCAACACAGGCACGTCTGACCACAGCTTTTAAAATAAGCAAAAAACTATCAATGGACACATCTATCGCACTACAGGATTCAGTGTGCTGTACTTTGAAAGCACTAAATAGCAAATGCTCATCATTTTTAGCCAAAACAGAAGTACGAATTCTCTAAATATACACCTTTTTTTTTGCAGTTCTTTCAGAAAGGCTTCAAGAGTCCTTGGGTCATGAAAACTTTTGACAGCTATGCTAAGTTGTGTTAATAGCTGCTAACTTTATGTAGGATATGTGCTGATATACTTATTCAGACGAACTTTTGCAAGGCCATAGGAAAAAAAAAAAAAAAACACACAAAAAAAACACACCTACAGGCTTGTTACTTGAAACTTACTTAACATGCCCCTGAGCACTGTCAAATTATTATCTGTCATGCCTGCGGCTTACTATAATCACCCCTGGCTTTTTAAATAAAAACATGCCCTAAACCAGCTATTAAAAACACTCTCTGACATCACAGGGGAAAATCTTGTTGACACAGCTATCACACGGCATGTGTTGATGCTGCCAGTGAAGGATTGTGCTCCCCCACATGAGTGATAATATGACAGAATCCAGCGTGTAGGAGAGTTCCATCTACACTAATTAAATCTGTCCCCCTGCTAAAACCCAGTAAGGCTTGCAATGCCAGCGGCAGCGGCAATTGCTACTCAGATGATGGGCATCTCGCAGACAAACAAGACATGCCAGCAGAATAATATGCACAAAATGCTGCAGTTCAGAACTACTGGGAAGGCAGCCCTGCAGAGTCTAGCAGACTATCCAGATTCAACCATCAAGTAAACCATTATGTTTCCTCAAAGATGGAGACAGAAACATCACAGAATAGACGATATAAATGGGCATGGTCAAGCAGTTACGTAGGGTTAAAAAAAAAAAAAAAATGTTCAGATGATAATGAGTCAGTCTACATTTATCTGGCATGTAAGTATAATACATGGATGGTATGGGTATTTCCAGTACTTTGAGGCCACGCAAAGACGTTTGTAAATTTCAGCCATTTTCTTTTTTCTTTTGCTTCTTAAACCCACCACCACCACCACCCCTCTTTGGAGAACAATTTTATTTTTAATTACAGCTTCTGTTTACGTAACAGTCCCAACCTTTATAGTCACATGTTCATCCATTCATTGCTTGTTTACATAAACATAGAGGGATGGGTCACATGGACAAAAATGTACCAGGACAAGAAAAGACAGTGGGACAAAACAGACATAAGACAACACAGTGGGAAAAGCCAGCTAAGTGGTTTATGTTAACAAAACCATAAAAATAACCAAACATGAAAGATATGACAACAAGTAAGAGAAGACAAAAACAGATACTGATTACACACTCATCATTATACATTGGTGTGTGCGTGTATGTGTTGTGTGTTTTTGGAGAGGGGTACAAGCAGAGAGGGGCTCTAGTGCTGGGTATTGTGTGGCGGCGGGGTTCGGTTTAGGTTTTCCAGTGAAATATGTTCTAAAAGGGGGAGGACAGAAGGAGAGAGTAGCCATGTTCACTGAAATCTTTCTGCAAATCATCTCAGTTACGTATGGTTGGAAAAACATAAAAAAATTTTTAAAAAAGCCAAAATTTTTAGCCTATCAAAAGTTGCTGTTTTCACTTAAAGTTGCCAAAATTAACATTACCATAGTGTCAGGTATATTGTTGACTGCAACTCCTGTGATTTTGGTTTAAAAAAAAAAAAAAAAAATGAACTGGTCTAGGATTGGGGGATATCAATATACAGTGAAGTCTCATTATGTTGGGTAAATTCTCAAGTCCTCGAGGCTAGTTATCAAAATTATATGTCAAGTACAAATGATTTAATATTATACCAATATCATGTTTGGAGTGAATAATTCTAAGTATAAATTATGTTTAAAACCAATAATCATTAAGGTCGAGAGATAAACCAGCACCATCTTGGGCAAGTAAAGTATGAGAGAAAAATGTAAATGTGGAAATCAAATATAGTCTTCAAAATAATGAAAATCAATCGGCTCTCAGTTTTTTGTAGTCAATATTTAGAAACAGTAAAGTTGGTTGTAGGACTCCCAAACAATTATGTGTCAGCTACAAAAGACAAAACAAATCTATCTTGATGTTTGTTTGTTTTTTCTCTCATCCAGCAGGTCCATAGTCCCCTGACTTTGCCCAAATACTCACAGGTGCATTAAAGTATCTGTATGTGTGGCATGCAGATTCAGTAGATTTACTAAATGACTGTATTAGACTGCATAGGGGGAAAAAAATCCTTTGGTGATATTACAGCTATTTAAGAAAATCTACATCATTTAGTGCCCCATGCTGGTCAAAAGCAAGAAGGCATAAAAAGTAAAATGGAATGCAATTATGTGTGCAAAATATAACTTAATAACTAAACCTTCAATTAAATGTCTTTTTGATGCATACGACAATCACATTTCCAAAGGCAGACTGAATATCCCACTAACATGTCGTATGAGAGCTACTCAGCTCAAAGTCATTTGCAGCGGTGTCAACTGCAAAAGCCTACAAAGTATTAGTCTGCTACAACCTCTGTGATGTAAAGACATTCATCTCAATCTGAAGAACAAAAATGATCTCAGCCCACATGAAAGCAAAATAAAGAGGCATTTGTCAACACATTTTGTAATGATAAACTGATCTCTTGTCATTAAAACTGTTTGGATGAAAAAAGAGTGGAGCCACAAGAATAGCAAAATAGAGTCTGTCTGCCTGACTGTATGCATTCATGTCAGGTGTGAGTGATTTGAGCAGTGTAGCTATCGATCCCGGCATATCGTTGCACAGCCCTTCACAACTTATCTGTGCCTATAAGCCCTAGTGAGTCATATAGCTCAAGGAGAGAAGAAGGAAACATTTTTCAATGCAAATGACATAGCCTAGGGCAGAGCACAGCCAAAAGTAGAAGCTGCCTGAATGCAAATCTCCCACTTCCATCTGTTTCTATTCCCTTCAGCTACTGTGCCAGGGCAGTACTGCATGCCATAGCTTTACCTGTTATGCCCCCTGGTCTCTCCTGAGCATAGCTGTTCTTTATAACTGCACAGGCATTGTGCTGACCATACTGATAGAGTTGTGTTTGTCCTTAGGTCATCAATCTCATTCATAAACAGCTACCCACTCCTCAAAATGAACCAATCCCATGATGCACGGTAAAGCCCAGAAGTTGTCTGCATATGATGGACTCCGATTAGGTACCAATTAGAACTTTTTTTTTCCGTTACTTCTCATGAAATGTGTGTGCACATGCTCTTTTACTTACTTTTACAGTACCACCTTGTTCTTGTGCTTTCACAGCACATCCAACTGGGTCGAGTGCAACAAGGTGAAGGGGTCATCAAAAAAAGGACAGTAAAAAATAAATGTGTTCTCTTAGCTACATTAGATTAGTTTCTTTGGAAGGGCAGGAGTGTAAAGTTCAGGAGACAGCAAAAAAAGGTGAAAAGGTGAAAGTAAACAAAATAAATAACTCCAATAAAAAAAAAAAGTTATATTCTCTTAGGTTAGGGCTCTGTATACACAGCACCGACGCATACATGCCTCGCTGTCATGGTATCTTTTGTGTTTATCTTTTCATTGCTGAGCCTCTGTGCAAGCATTTAATGAAAACTGTCATGGGTAAAATGTGGAGTCAAAAGTAAATGCTGGCATCAAACAGTGGAGGACACATAAAACTGGATAGGAAGAAATGCTGCCTTGAGCCTAATAGCTATAACCAGCTGATGTGCTGTCATAGCAGTGTTAAGAAAAAAAAAAGATATTTCTGCAATAACAATCACAAAGTAATTTTGGCAATATTATCCTAAAACTGCTGACAGATCAGGTGGATGTGCTGACAGTCTTAACACCTTGATGGTAGAAAAGTGCTATTGATAGCTCTTCTTTAAAAGGCAGACTATTGACTAAACCCAAGTGGAAATGTGCACTCAGCAGAAATCTCCCTGCATGAGAAATTGCCAAGACCTCGTTGTGACTATTACACACACACACACACACACACACACACACACACACACACACACACACACAAATCTACACATGCGCTGTATGAAGACAGTAGAAGAATGTACACACAAGCAGGTGCGCACACACACACACAAACACCTGTGCACAAATCTAGCCCCCCCTTTTCAGCACAGGAAAGCCCACAGGAATCCAAACCCTAAAGTTCATCAGTTTTCTGAGCACACTTCCTTAAAGCCCGGTGTGAGGAGCCACCCAAATGAGGGGCCCTGCGTGGAATGACTATACAAGCCTGAGAAGTTGTGAGACAAACTAGAGCAAAACCAAAAAACATTCCCAAAGGTTTTATTACAGTGAACATAAAATAACCACATAGGCTAGGTTACATGAACTAAGGCTGTACATTTCATTTTAATTGGGTGGTCTATGGACAGAAATGAGCTATATTTGGATATAATCTTTAAATAATTTTGTTTTACATTGATTGATGAGATTTTGATCACTTTGATCACTTGATCCATTTAATGGGATCAAATGGAGGGCGAGGTTCAATCATGTAGTTACTGCCAGCTGCAGTATCATTGAGAAAGGCACTGACTGACTGCCTGTCAGCTCCGAGGCTGTTTGCTGACTTTGACTGGTGACCTCCCTGTGGAGGAGGGGCCAGGAAAAAAAGTCAGCTGCCCCGGAGGAATCAATAAGCTATCACTTTATCGCTTACTTCACTGAGGCCTTGAAGGAATGGTCTTCTGAACTGTGTCTAGAACACTGTCTGAATGTACCAGGGAAATGAAATATTAAGTGATGATTAATTGCTGTACATAACAGTCTGATTAATGATTTGTCTTTTTCTGCTCATTATATTACTATTACAGAAGTTCATCTAATAATCATTTACTCATAAAGATAATATACACTGAAATGGTGCTGTGGTTACAGTGAATGGTTTTTTATGTATGGTGTATACCAGGGGTCACCAATCCTGGTCCTCGAGGGCCGGCATCCTGCAGGTTTTAGATGTTTCCGTATTCCAACACACCTGACGGCCATTATCAGACTTCTGCAGAACTTGATGATAGGCTGATTATTTGAATCAGGTGTGTTG
>JAQQZY010000023.1:6403598-6423553 GCA_030068375.1 Ostorhinchus rueppellii
CCTGCTGTCTGACCAACTCACCTGAACAGCCTATAAGACACGCCACAATAACATCATGTGACGCTTCTGACGAAGGCAACAGGAAGTAGCTGAAACTAGTCAAGCAGGTAAACAAACAACTACCCCTGTCTGATATATGAATGATATAAATAAAATATAATAATAAAAAGCGGAAGACAATATGAAACTATACCAGACTTATGCTTATATAGATGGGCACTAAATGAGGCTACATTCTTTCAGTCTCATTAAGTTATAAATTGTGTTTAACTCACATAAGACCATTAAATCTAGCTAATCTTTATATCTATACTTTAGGATTTTTTTGGCATCTGTACAGCTCAGTTCTCCTTACCCAAGAAAAAAACATAATATCCAAACAAGTGATCCTTTAAAAATTATATTACCTGCAGTGGAACTAGATGCTTTCTCCGTAGTCAGAGTTCCCTCCTGCCCAGCAGGAGGTGAAGTATTAGAGAGTTGCTGTTCTTGTGGGCACTCTGCAAGAGTTTGTAAAATGTCTGAAGTGTCCTTAGTTTGTGTTTTGGGCGACTGTACAGATCCAACAGATTCAGAGATACTTCCTTTACTCTCCTCCTGAGGTTTTTCCTCGTCTGTGCTGTCCTCAAAAACAAATTCTTCCCCTTGCTCCTCATCCTCCTCCTCTTCGTCTTCCTTCGGGGGTTGCTGAGACATCACAGTAGACATGATCACTGAAACAGAAACAAAATCAAAGTGTAAATAGGTGTACCTGTCCAAAATGAAATGCCAAGCATGTCAGCTGTGATGAGAAAATGATTGACACTGTCTAAGCAAAACAGATTTCAGTCTCAGATAAAGACAGAGTTGGGGTTTGAGATTTCATATCATATTAGAGATAGTGCATCCCAAAGTTAGAATTAAGTTTATTCTTCCTTCAGTGAATTTCCTGCCTTTTAAATATCACACTGATACAGAAAAAAGTTTTGTGTTGTAAAGTCTCTTTTTCCTGAATGTTCTAATAAGGTGTTCTTTGGTTCTTTTTTATACTGAAGCTGGTGTTCTAATTCCCATTCCTAATGACATAGGAGGACACATAAAGGTGTCTTGTGGTGTGTATTAAACACAACAAACGCTGATTAAAAATGCACCAGGTGTGATTATTACTAGGGTAAAAGTACAAAATCACACCAGGATGAATTAAAATGAACCCGTAGCTTTATGAGAAGAAAGTAGATGCAAAATAACTCTTTCTCAGATACAACAGATAATCATTAGCATTAGAAAAGATGACATATGGCTGCAACAGATAACGTTAGCTAAATCAAAGAGTTTGAGTAGGCTTAGTGGCATATTAATTAAGATCTCCACACACCCACTGATGGAAACATGTGCTCAAACAGTGCAAACCTTAATTATCTAAGCGGTTAATTCAATCACATCTTATCAACATGTCCTTGCAAACGCATTTATGTTATACAGTGATACTGAACTCAGAGGTTCTTAGCAAACAACTGGGAACACAAACTGTAATCAATGCACTGTGTATTTGCATATTTTCAAATAAAATTAAACTTTTACATGACACTTATTCCCTCAAGCTATTATTTGTCGGCACACAGTTATTATTGCACAAAGTGGGGATTTTTCAATGACATACAGGCCCCGTTTCTGTTCATGTTAGTGTACCACTGCTGAACCCAGCATATGCTTTGCATTTTGATTAGCAGTGAAATGCTTCCAACGTTGAAACAATCCTGGGCCTGATGGGGCAGTTTGTTGGGCTCCGTTGGGAAATGACAGCATGGAGCAGAGGCGGCTGAGTGCGGGCTGGCGGGAAAACAACACTGATATACACTGCGTGGGGACCGCAATATTTACCGCCTTTGCTTATTGTTTAACCTGGATACAAGGGATTGTCGTGAGGTCATTTACAGTTCCAATTATATTTAACTCATGCATGTCGACAGCCCAGAGTGAACACAGTGTTTATTAGTGTTGTGAGTCCAGATCAGTAAAAAAAAATACACTTTGAACCAGCAATCTTCATAAAAAATAAAGAAAAATAATAAATACGTAAAGTCCAGAGTTCTACTTTCTTTTGAAATAAATATCAGTACAGTTTCAGCCTTTGGGCCCAGCTGCCTCCTCTGTACCACATACACACTTTCTCCACTGCCCACAACTGTTGGTCAAAGCAACAATGAATCTTTTGTGGATGGAATAAGTTCTGAGTTCAGCCTCTGAAAGCATTGTTTCTGCATTCGTCACTGCAGTACTGATTAGCTCACAGGTCATTTGGTCTGCGGCTGTGTAGTTTATGGTACAAACTGGAGAATAGGGGATTATTTCCTGAAGAAAGCAGCTGTTTCTTTGAATGAATGTTATAGAAAACTACAGAGTGGGGTTTATTTCAAAATTATCGCTACCACACTTTGACAGGGAGGAAAAAAATCATTGCTGAGGGAGCCATCTTGTTGGTTTTTCACGTCAATGACTTGCACCAAGCAAGCACAAGTGGGACCAGAATCTTGTGGCTGATATTTCTACATTGCGCCTATTATTAAGTCAAAAAACCAAACTAGACGTTACATAACTGAAAGCCAGGTGGTGCTTTAAATGATAGCTCACCTTAGTACAAACAATGCTGGAAATGAAAAGTTCTTCTGTTAAAATACCCTCTTCTGAATCAAAATGACAGGTATTTTTGAACAACTTTCTTTGAGGGAAGGCATTTGGACAAGCCATCAAACAGACTCCAGCTTAGAAAAATAAAGAGCCCCAAGAGTGGAGCTGTGTGAAAGCTATTCTTGAGGGGAAAATAAGATACATCACAGAATAGAGATGAATCCAACTCCTACACACCCTGTCCCTGACCTACATAGAGCTCGGAAAACTCTCCTGCTGTGTACCAAATGTGGTAATGAGTCGTTGGATGTTGTGTGTGTTTGTGTATAGAGAAAAGTGAGGTGTGTACACTTTTATAAACACACCACAACATGCAGTTCTGACTTAAACACAGCAAGATTATATTTTAAATTAGGCAGTTCACGGCTTTGCATGTGTACTGTGGCATTTTTTTCCCCTTTTTATTTGTGTCTTTTTCTTCTGCTGCTGCTGCCAATTTATTGGTGATTCATCCTGCATGCAGACAGTGGTACAGGTACATAATATCTAGAACCCATTACACGATGCTTTTCCATTCACACTCAAATATCGCATATATAACTTGTGCATAAAAATGTATCTAATGGCAAAACAACCTTCTTGCCGAAACTCTCGTTTTTCGATTAAAAGTTTTTGCGTTGGCAAGAGGTGGTTTTTCGGGTGTTGCGAAATTGGTATATTACGCAAAACTGTAATAGAAAGACCTCTTTTCACAAATAGTCATGTGAATGAAAAAAAGGATATTACAACAAGCAAAGAAGAAGAGTTTTAAAAGAAACATGGTGCAGTATGTGAGGACACACCCGGAAACTGATCTTTTTTCAATTTAGTAATGAATAGAGGGGTAATATATAATAATAATGAATATATCTGTAAATCAACACAATATTTACATTTCTCACCATGTTTACGACTTCTCCTGTCATCTTGCGATAATTAATAAACAAAGCATCGCATTTGTGATTTAACCCTGTCATGCATACTGGTCACTACACTGGACAGTTATTATATGGCTGTTCTCTTGTACATATTTGTGGGTTTTGTTGTTTTAATTCCATATCTGCCAACAAAATGTCATGCATACATACCATTATTGTAACTTTGCTGTTCCAGTTTAACCTGATCTACAGTAACGTGTTTGAGTGCAAATCAAGTGGTAGTTGTTTTTAGACTGGAGTTACAAAAATGTCCACTCATTTGTACACCATGAGTTTAATTTTTGAAACAATATCAGAAAGTGATGTACTTGAATAATTTAATGCAGATAATCTGATGTTGTCTCTCATTTTTACATACTCTATTTCTACTATCATACTAGTTATGATAGTAGTCACTTTATGGAGATAATATGCAAAAAGATCCCTGTTAATTCATGCATCAAAGGGTTAAGACTCTCATAATTCATGCATGAAAGGGTTAATGGAAAAAACGACATTACGCGCTAGTGTTTTTTCGACCTTTTGTAAATATCATAAAGTTTTTTTTGCATAAGCCTAATGGAAAAGCGTCTACCGTCTTCTGCATCTAGCTATTGAGGCCCTCAAGTTTCAGTGGATGTAACATTTGATGACAAGGATTTTACTGTCAAATATATTGAAAGACACACACTTTGTTTCTCACATGACAAACGGTTTATATTTCTTGATATTTTAAGTTATTCAGCTTATCTTATTTTATGTCTTTTTAAGCATTTAGAACTAGTTTTGTAGTTTGAGATTTATGAGGTAAGGTTGCCGTGACAATATTTGTGTGCATAAAATAGAAATGCATGCACATTTTGGGACATATTTTGGGATTACATAACGGTAGATGGGTATGCATCCATGCATGTATGAGCACATGTACAGGTGTGTGCGTATAGATACATATTAGCTTATATTATTACATATCCACCTTCTTTTGTATTTGCTGCCTGTCTTTTAGTTTATGAGACAAAAAATATGTTGAACTTGTCATGAGTTAATTGTTAATTATATACTTCCTGTTCCTGCACGGAGAAACATATTAAGTTTGCCATGTACCAAGCCTAAGAAAAGTTAAATAAAAACTTGAATTAAAAAAAAAAAAAAAGAAAAAGAAATACGTGCATACTAGTCTATTTTCGTGCAAAAAAATATCTGTGAACTATTGAATAACTTCAATCGTACATAAAATATTGTGTGTATTTTATCTGTCAGAATACAAATGAAAAAGTTTTGAATTACAAACACAAAATGCTACTTTATGATTGTGCTTTCTCCATTTCAAATATGATTTCTTTACTGTCAAACATGCATCATCACTTCACAGGCATTATTTATTGAGCAGAAGATACATCGACTCCACAGACAGAGCATGAGTTCACGTTCCCTTTCCGCAGCAAGATCGGGCAAGATCACTGTGTAAGTCAGAGAACGACATCAAGTCAAATTGTTTACATTATTGTGTATTCATTTTGTGTTGCCTTCAAAGATGTATGTATGTTTTTTGTTTTGTTTTTTTTACTTTTCTGATATGTCAATACATGTATGTATGTATATGTGAAGATGATAAGTGAGGTTAACTGATCCAAGGGACTTCATTTTTCATATTATGCTGATAGGAAGCTAAATGTTAGCTTGTTTTGTGGAGAAGGGGTGGGATTAAAGTTATACTTCCTCCCACTCCTTTTCAAATGTGCAAATTAAGTCATACTTTGTTTTCATTTGTAAAGACTAAGTAGGATTACTTTGTTTCATTGCATATTCAAAAGAAACTAAACTAAACTAACAAACCAAATCATTTGTACATTGCTCTGACCATGTCGAAGGAATCTGAACAAATGGACCATCTGTGGAATCCATGGATCCTTTGCTCAATAAATAATGACCATGAAGTGGTGATGTATTTTTGACAGTAAAGTCACATTGGTGAATCCGTATTCGTGATGGAGAAAGCACAATCATAGAGTTGCATTTTGTGTTTGTAATTCCTGATGTCAAAACATATTCATTCATATTCTGATGGATAAAATACATGCAATACATTTTATGTATGACTGAACTTATTCAAGAATTAACAAATACTTATTTTTTGCACAACTATAGACTAATATGCACACATTTCCATTTATCCATACAAATATTTTGACAGCTTTCTTACCCCATAGGGTTGCTGTGTACATCAATGATCAAACCTATAAAAAATGCAACGCTCACTATGAGTCATCCCCATCGACTGTGTGTAATTAGCAGAAAGAGGAATCATGTTGTCATCCATTGGTTTCTGAACTGCTGTTTTGAAGCCTGCAGTTTGTTATTTGGCTGTTGCCATGTTGGCTTTTTTTGGGACCAGAAGTGACCATATTTGGAAAACATGGGTGGAACCACAGGAGGCTGACTGTTCAGAGATAAGAACGTGCTAAATGCTACATGACTGATTGAATAAAATGGCATCAAGTACTGTATAATAAATTGATTTTACAGTTGCGTTAGTGTAATCCAGTGGTTCCCAACCTTATTTCTCTTATGACGCCATTTTAACATCACAGATTTCTGGCGACCCCAGACATTCAAAACAGAGACTTTTTTTTTGCAAATATTTATTTATTTTTGATCATGTAACTGTTTGCTATATTATTTTGCAAATAAACGTTAATTTTAGGTGACATTTAGGCTACATTATGTGTATAATGCACCTTTTGGGTTTGTGCTTCTCAGTTTCTCTTGGTGATGGGACCAGGTGGACACAGAAATCTTTCCTTTCCCGGTTCGGTTCGGTTTTCTGTCTGTGACTGTGTCCGGGCAGGTTGAAGTGTAGTAGCTAATGCACACAGTCACATGATCAGGTCAATCAAGGCATGCCGTCTCAGATATTATATACTGCATTTTATTTGAACTCGATTTTAATTAGGAAAAATGTCTGGTGTTTTAATTATATTGAACTATATATTGAATCATTAAAAATATATTTAGGTTTTTTTGGGGTTTTTTTTTTAATCAATTACTAGAAATTTCAGCTGACCCCCGTTTGAATTCCAGGGAACCCCATGGTTTAAAAACACTGGTCTAATCTATTAATCATGACTACAGTGTTGTTAGGGAAAAGTGCCTTTTGTTTTTTGAATCAATAAAAAAAAATTGAAGGTCTAACTCGATAGGCTAGTGAGACAAGAATGACTCCTGGTAAAAATAATTGGCTGTTTTAAGTTTTAAGTCTATGGAAGTCAGGGCTTTTTGGAGCCAACTTCATAATCAAACCTCAGATACTTTCACCATAGCTTAATTTACGGGCTGACATCCTTCCCTTTGGTCAGATTAGCATTTTAAGTTTGGGTTTACCAGAGAATTCTGATATAACGACTGGGAACTTTAAGGTGTGTGTTCGAGTTCATGTGATTCTGAATAGAGATGGATCTTCAGTCCACACACAGGATACACAACCCCTCTGAGATACATTTTTCTGTTGTGATATGCTTTAAAAATATCAAAAGAAAGGATTAAAAACACAACCAATAATTCACAGCTTTCAGGTGAAATTCTAGAAATCTTTCGGGGTGCATATTTGGTTCTAGCCAGTGATTTCGCTGAGGGCCATGTTCACTCAAACGCATTCAATCCTCACAGCCTTTGGTCAGCGGCAGTCGGGTATATCAATGGACAAAGACCAGGAACAGCAGCTGGTGATGACTGGAAATCCAACTGAAAGTCACTGAGAGCACCGCTACTTTAGGCTTTTCATCAATAACAACACTCAGCAGAGACAATAAGAGACCAACAGCCCATTGACAACACCAAACAGAGCTCGGCAGAGACCATTCTGCCTCTGGCACTCTTTTCCTTCTGAGGTCTCCCAGAGGACTTCCTATGAAGAGGTATGAATGTGCCTTGGCCAATTTAGAAACTGCGAACAGCTACATGTCTTTCTTTAACTGTCAAAAGGCATAACAATCTGAGTGGGAGGATGTTCCGAGACATTTGTGGATTTCATGGATTCATTTTAACATAACACTGCCCTACCAAAGATTTGAGTACACAGAAGAAGCTAAGCCTATTGCATTATATATTGTGAATGTTATGAATATTTTACATTTCACTTTTTTGAATTTCAGAAGACTTCATGCCAAAGGCCATATAGAATATCATATTACACTGTAAACAAAACACGATAAGAGGGTTATCTTTGCATATTTGAGATAGTTTATTCTACCCCTCCCTTGAGTTGATGTTATTTTGCCACTATTGAGATATGCAGGGATATATTATTCATTCAGAAGCCAGTGTGGCCTTCATACGCCCTTTGCTGTGCAGAGCCACTCGAGTAATGTCTGTCCACAACAGCAGTGATGTGCTGGTGGTGTCACATTAGTCAAGGACACAGTGGGAGCAACCTCCACCTCCCATCTGCCATTCCTGCTCATAACACAATACTGGACTCAGTGTACAGTACACTAAAGAGATAAAGTATTTGCGGTATGTTGATCAGATAATGCTTGTGTTTGAAAAGAAAATACGTCTCCAGGTCTCCAAAGTCATGTTTTAATTATTTGGCACATACAGTATTTTTCTTGAACATGTTACAAACAGTAAATTAATCCTGTATAAAGTCAGGGCAGTGTTCCTAGATGTTTCCTCTTTCCACCGCCCACTCTCTAGTTTTCAGCCATTCTGTTTTTGCCACATTAGTGTCACAGAATGCAGTGTTTTATTTCGTGGTAGGTCATCGCTAAACAGTACGTTTTATTATTGCTCTAATTGGTGAAGTTACGATGAGTCCACCCAGTGATGGCTGGGTGGAGAGACAATGACAGCAGCTTTTAATCACTGTCTTTACATAGCCTCCTGTTACAGAAAGTTGTTTAAAGGACAGCAGAGACTTTTTTTTTTTAAAATAGCTGGTTTGTTTTTCACCTTCACATGCTGTAAATAGAAATAGCACTCTGTCAGTTTAGTGTTAAACTTGTATAAAGTTGGAGACTCGACAGACTAAGAGAGGAATGGTCAAAGCTAAAGGAATAAGACACCCAAACATGAAATTAAGTCAGTCTCAGTCCCCCCCAGAGCTGGAACAGTGGGAGAAAAAAAAATGGTTCAAATCCGTCCAGGCATTGTCCTGTTTTAGGAGCAGCACTTTTAGCTTTAGCTTAGCACAGTTGCTGTAAATCAAGGGTGTCAGTTAGCATGTCCTCCAAAAAAGTGACCAAGATGTCTAAATTTTTTTCTAAATATATCTTGGGAGCTGTGCATTCAGAACGAGTACAAATCATGATGCAAAAATCGAACAAGGCTATTACCTGGGCAGATATTTACTTGGAACTATATTTGACCTCATCACAAGCAAAGCACCGGTAAATAGGCGCAAAGTTCTCACACAGCACCTTTTACTGTCTCCATGTATCCAGGCCAGTGTATTTACAGAAGTTGGGGGTTTTCAAGTGCAACGTGAGAACTTTTTCCCTATCTAGTGGTGCTTTGCTGTTCTAACTCTGGGGGTGACCGAGACTGACTTAATTTCATATTTGGGTGGCATATTCCTTTAAAGCTGTTGTATTTTCACAACACTGCACCCAATACATTCTGTTGCTTATATCTATTAGAATCTATATTACCACTTACACACACTACGGACATGTCCGAATTTTCATAACTATTGGACATCTATATTTACAACATTTTCAAAAATATGGCACCAACTTTACATCTTCAGCCCTGACAGCCCTTTTTGGAGTGATTCCCCCAAACATTCATATTTCTAAATATTATTCAAATACTATTGCATTTGCTTCTCTGCTAGCACAGCGTCTTATACTTTTGAGGTGGAAGCAGGAATCCCCTCCCACACATGCTCAGTGGATTGCAGACATTATGGGATTTTTACATATGGAGAAGATGAGATGTACGTTAGCAGGATCCACTGCAAAATTCTATAAAGCATGGCAGCCTTTTTGAAAATTCACAGAAACTTATAGAATGTCCAATATATCATAACTTTAACACAAAATCACCACTCATCCCTTGGATTACTATAGGTATGGTGCATATTTTATTTGTCTTTTTTTTATTATATATAATTGTTATTTATCCAATTTTAGTTTATGTAATTATTTTTGCTTTTCCTATGTTTTCACATCTAGACTGTATGAATACTATAAGTCTCCTGTTCGTAATCCTGATGTCTTTTGGTAGACATATTTACATGTTTATGTTTATATTTAAGTTGGGGGTGGGGACTTGTGTTTAAAAAAAAAAAACAGCAATGTACAGATTGTATGATGCATCCATGTTATGATGCTGAAAAATTCACTTTTTTTTTTTAAATCCATATTACATATACACAGATAAAGCTATTTTATTATGTCATTATTTGTATTTACGTATTAAAAGCATTTTTTTTTTTTTTTTTTAATATACCACATATGCCACTTTATGAAGTATTGACTGCATTTCTGAGTTGATTCAATTTACTTTCAGGAAACTTCATTATAAGCTTTTACTGTAGTTATGCAACAGTAACACATTTATACTGTGAACCTGTTTTACAACTGGGTGTGTCTGTCTTTTTTCTGTTCATGCTTGTTATTCCAAAACTACAGCACATTTTGACTTGAAAATGTTGCATAAAGCTAGTTTCTCTCATATCTCCAAGATCTGGTTCAAGATTCTTGATTTTTTTTTTTTTTTTTTTTTTTTAAATGATTTTCTCATCATCCGGCACTTATTAACATTTCCACATGAATTAAAGCTGCAGGAAATCAAGTCTTAAAATAAACACTTTCTTCAAGTCTCTCCTATTGATCTAGGTAAATAGACTAAATATAGGCTACATAGTGAATAACCCAATCTTGTTTCATACCATTATGAAAAAGAGAAGCTAGTACAAAGCCAGAGATCACATTTAACCCCTTTATCAATCCGAAAGTTCCTTTGATAAGATAAAATCATGGCAATGGAGGGTAGATTTTCTGAAAACACAAGGTAAGGAGCAGATACAGAAGTCTCATACCCTCTCTGATCACTTTTATTACAATTTGCTCAAAGGTAAATATGTAAATTTTCCCCAACGATGTCAAAAACTAAGCACTGCAACTCTAGGACAGCTATTGCTCTTGGGGAAAAAAAAACAAACAAAAACAACACACACACATGCCGCATGCCAAAGACTATTGACATGATTAACTACTTGCTACCCTGGAAGCCACTGAATGACAACACATTTTCATTTCATTTCTATTAACCCATAAAGGCCCAGAGCTACTTGTGCGGCAGTTCTCAAATGAATTTTCCTCTCTACTTAACCTTTCTTAGATGATTTATCACCATTTATTATAATATCATCGTCTGTCTTTTGTGTTTCTTCAATAAAAATCAGGTATTTTCCCACATTTCTTTTACTGACCCTGTATATGCTCATAAAAGCTCAGATTAAAATTAACTGTCATAATATCAGAAACAGAGAATAATGAAGAAAATGTGACTTTTTCAACAAAATTTATCATTAACTGAACATAAACCCAGTGTGTCCATCCACTATCATTGATCCAACTCCATGGATTTTAGTGGTGGATCATTGTTGTAGAAGATGGTGGTATTTCCCCATTCATTACGGATCCTCTGAATGTCCAAATGGTTCATATCTGATGACCGTGAAAAGACGACAAACTGTATTTTACACCAATTATTATTTACATGTATTGATAGGTTGAATGAATCAGACGTTATTAAATATGTTGTATTGGTCGATGATTTCGGTCGCCAGTGGTTGTTTGGGTCTTTATGGGTTAAGATCTATTTAATGTCCTGTTCCTGAAATCCCATTCATTCCTTTTTCAACGCCTGTACATACTCTGATAATAGGATTGACAGTATTGACACTAAAAGCGCAGCAACGTCACCTCAAATAACTCTGAAGTGGAGACTGAATCGTAACCAAATGTATATTTTAAGAGTCAAAGAAGTGATTTTGTTGACATATGCTGCCCGTTTGTGTATCTGCCCTGGAATTATTCATTACAGTAGATATAATGTGAGTGGGTTCAAGGGTCTGCTGTCTCTAACTGTCTTGTTTATGATGGTGTGTCCTCTGGGTAATTGTGTCACAGGATATTCCACAGTCACACTTACTTTTGGTTCACTTTATTGTCCATTTGACCCACTTCTGAAGCACCTGGGGACCAAGTCTAGATCTATATGAGTACTTTGATCACCTTCGCTGTGACAGGAGAATAAACCTAGCATATATGCCCTGCTCTGTCCAGGAAACAAACTGTCATGCTGTGAGATGACCCATCTTTGTAAGGACATGTCTTATGGGGGAAAATGTATGACTCCATGACATAAATCATAATAATTAAGGGTTATGTGTTGATGTACAATTACTGTTGTAGTTTTGGGCTATAGTTAGACAAGTGGTTTGGGTCACCCACATAGGAAATGAATGCCAGTCAATTTAACATGTCATAAACACAGACCGATCTAATACCCAACATACACTGCTGGGGAAAAGTCTTAGGCAGCCTTTAGCTTTGTCGTTTATGCAAGTTTGTAACAAGCATGTGTCTTTATTTCGTACAAGAAATATGTATGAAATATGTGCACAGTACTGGAACACATACATAAAAAATTTAAAATTCGACAAACAGTTTCTGTAACTAAAGTAAGTCTTTAATGTGACCTCCACTAAGAATTCATCATCTTCAACACTTCAACACTCTTGCATACGTTTGTGTTATATTACACCTTTTAATGTGGCAGAGGCTTTCAAAGGTTTCTATCTTTTTCTCTGTTCAAATGATCCCATATAGCTTCTACAACATTCAGATTTTCTCAGTAAAGCATTTTTGTTTTTATTCCTGTTTATATATTTGTTGTACACTCCTTTTGTACATATATTATGACAATGGTTCAGAAATACTTTTGTGTGGTCATATGCACACACATGACTCAGCATAGTGTGGTGTTTGTTTTTTTCTTTATCTAAGAAAACAAAAAAGTAAAATGTAAGCCTAAAGTGTTCAGATTTAATGTAAAGTGTTTATGATCCATTTTAATAGGTTAAAACGCCTGGTTTAAACCATCAGTACTGACTTTCTAGCAGGTGCGATGAGCTTGAATTCCTGCCATCAGTGGTTTTCTTTGATGCTAACATTGTACTTATTTGAGATTATAACATTACAGGCTGGGACTCTTACTTTTACCACAAACAGAAAAGCACATGTCAGTTTGATGTACCTGTGAGATTAGTTACATGTACACACTATAAAGTTACAAAGCTTGATCGGGGTCAGAGTGAAGGAAATGGTTAGCTAATGTGTAAATAACAGCCAGATTTCAGAACTTAGACACCTCAGTGAAAGTTTAGGCCTGTTTGCCATACAAAGCCCATGTGTGAGAAACAGTGTTGATACTTTTCTGTGGCCTTGGATTCTCTTATCAGAAATCAAACAAGCGGTATTTGGGCAGAGGGATGTAAATGTGACTGAAAAATAGATAAGCCTGCAGTAAAGTACCTCTGTCTATGAGTTAATTATGTGACAGTCCCAAAGGAACATAAAAACAGAGTGTAATACAGTACAGAAGTAAACATTTGGGAGGCGTGTCAATGCTATCAAATGACTAATTGTGTAGTTGTGCACTAGGGCCTTGAATATGTACAGACGATTGTGTGAGTGCAAGTTTCCATGTGTGGTAGAAGGGAGAGGGTTCCCTTTGATAATAAAGTCTTTGTGACAGCTTCAGGCTATCCATGCAGGGATTGTTAATGTCTGTTGAAAGTGTTGGACTGTGACTAAGGAGGGGAAAAAAATCTGATACAGTGAGTCCATGGAGTTCCCTTAAAAAAGAAGGGGGGAGGCTTGGACATCCGGCAAGTGAGACAGAAACAGTGTCCTAACTCAACATGCAAATTACTTGGTCAGAGGTCCCTTAGTTCCCCCTTACCCTCTCCCCCTTTTCTCTTTTGCACAGAATACAGAGGCAGTGTGAAATCCATCCTGGGAGGGGCTATTGTACTCTGGGAAGCAACCGTCAAACTGGTATAGTTAAGGCCAGGGCTGGGCCAGGGAATCTCTTATAATAGCCTCGGGCTGAAGAACTGTGTACTGCTGCTGAAAAGCAGCCAACCAGCAAGCCAGGGGTTTGGATCTACAGCGAGCCACCAATTTCTCACTCATCCTTTCTGGTGTCTGTCTGAGGAACTGCTTCTATCATAACAAGGCCTCATGCTCTGTAGCTCTGCTGGCTCTGCAGACTCTCTGAGGCAGGCTCAGGTTTAATCGTCCATGATGGTGTATACTCTGCCAAAGGCCCACACGGGTATCTACCATTCCCATCTTTTTCTCTCCTCCTCTACCTTCCCTTGTCTTCACAGCTGCCCTTAGTAGTCAGTCTGAGAGACAGAGAGGCACAAACCAGCACACACAGCCTCAACCCCACTCCATCAATGCCCCCCTTGGACCAAACTGCTGTCACTGCAACATGCTAACCATGCTGGAAATGAGGAGGGAGAAAGAGGGGGAACATAAGAAAGGAAAAAACGAGGATACGTGTCTAAGGGACAAGAAATGTGTATGCCTCTCACCTCCTTGTCCTCAGTATGTCTTCCGAGAAGCTTCAGGCGCTCCCTGGTGACCTTTTAATCCTGGAAACCTCCCATGAACTCTGTTTTTACCACAGTGCCGGGTCTAGCACACTCATCTTCATAGTCTCCTGCGAGGGCAGCAAGTGGCTGAACACAGATTGGAATTCTCCTGCTGTTTACTTTCCCACAACTTCTCTGTGGCACCGTGTGCACTAGCTGCTCTTGATGAGGTAGCCCTCTTTGCTCCCTCCCCTTTCTCTTTGCCACTCTGGGTTTTCTAGTTCTGTTCCTCCCTCTGTCTCCCTTCTCTGTCCCTCTCTTTTTTAGATGGGTCCTTCCCCCATAGCTCCTCCAGTCTCTTTTCTGTCCTTTCTTTGGTTTACTCCCTCCTCCTACCCTCCAGACCCCTGCTGTTGCCCAGACAGCGGCACAGAGCAATGTGAGGGTTCTCAGACACAGCTGACCAATGAAAGAGTGACAAAGTCAGGCATTCAGCCAATAGAAAGCCTAGAGAGCGGCATTCAAACCAATCAGAGAAGATATTCAAAACAAGTAGGCGGGACTAAAGGAATTAGGGGCAATACTGTCTCAACACTACTTCCGTGTGGGACAGGACTTGTCTGCTCGCATTGTACCTCAGTCAGTTGAACGAATTTGTCGGTAATGGCCGAGATTTTGAAAAGAATAGGAGGGGGAGGAAGGACCCTTTGCTGCTCTGTCATAGTTTTTTTTTTTTTTTTTGTCTAACCTTTATTTAATCAGCAAACGTCTTCATGCACAAATCTGTTCTAGTTATTATTTGTCAGCATAAGTGTCATTTAGTAAAAGGTATATAAAAAATGTTTAGTAGAGTCTATTGTCAGAAATAAAATGAGTCATTTGGGGACTTGGGACATTGTATCGTTGTTCTGTATTTTTTTTTTTTTTTTTTTTAAACGTTAGAATGAGCTGTTCACCATTCACACAATCCTAACAAACATAGTCTTATTATTTTTTCCCGTTTTATAGAAGGTGACATTCAGTGTTTATATGCTTTGCTGTTTCCTACATCATTTTCAATCAATCAACTTTTTAGCATGGTTCGCAATTGATATACCTCATATAATATACCTTATTCATTAAAGTACTCAGAATGTGTGAAATAAACACTAGGGACTTTGGCGCTTATTGCAGGCTCTGTAAGTGAGTGTGCAGAGATATTTAGGAAGTTGCAAACTTCATGGCCTAAATGTCTGTGAATATCACATGCTGAACTTTTAACATTTAGGCCCATGAAACACATAAAACCTATTTTATACCTCAAATTAAAAAACCCCGAGGCTCATTCCATGGATACTGATTCCCTGTGGTTATAAATCCCCTGCATGATCAAGAGTACTAGTATAACTATTACATTTATGTTTCATAATATGACTATTTGCATTTATTGAAACACTTTAGTTTATCTACAAATTTTCAAGAGTGGTGTAAATGCCTTAGCCCTAATATACTGCACTTTAATATTAATACTAAAAGCGCTAATTAAGCTGAAGAATAGCTCCCAGTGTTATAGTTTTATTTATTAGGTTTTCTGGTATTATGTGGTGATATAATGAAAGTATGTTGTTCTTGGAGAAGGTCAAAAATGAGCTCTTGTTTTTGTTTACCACAGTACTTTGTAATCTTTAATAGTGCATTACACTGACAAAAAGGATGTTACATAAAAACTGTAAAATCCTCTTAAAAGCTGGAGTCAACTGAGGTACTTTGTACTTTGGTATATTGTAATAAAGTTTTTATGTACATTGTGCATGCCTGCTGCCTGCGAATGGCTTGTTGTAGCTATCATGTGCCCAGTGACTGTTTCTATTTCTGCCTCTAATCACATTTACAGAGTGCTTATGCCGATAAACACAAGGTAATGTGGTGTAAGGTCAGTTATTAATATTGTCATTCCTTTGCAAACTGAATACAAAAGCAGGCCACACAACACTACTGTTGTCCAGAAGATTTATTAAAACACATTGAACAAATACACAGAATACAAATAAAAAGATGACTATTCACTTTTTCATTCGGTCGCTATACAGCACAAATATCAGAACCATAACACTGCTTGGAGCTCATTGTCTGTAAATGCTAAATACACTACCGCTTCCCCAAAGTGAACCGTCATATCAAACGCTTCACATGCTGTGCATTTACTGCAACAAAGGTGCCTTTACCAGGGTCTTTTGGTAGCTTTAGAAGCCACGTTAATAAGCATATACATACATTGTTAACATATTTATATTAGACTGAAGCCTTTTTTTCTAACAGACATTACATTCATACTGACTTCAGTTTGATTGCATTTCATTTAAGTATTGTGTTGATGTTATCTCATTGTCATCACTCCAGAGGGAAAAAGACATGACTTTTGACTGATGGGCACATACAGTGCACACTGCAGTTCTATGGCAACATCATCCAGCAGACATTCATCTTTTTCAGCTTGATACGTAAATCTATATGAGATGGACTTATCTCTGAAAAGTCTTTCAAGTATTTACATGTTTCTGAGGTTCTATCTGTCAAGCAACCTATTACATGTCATGGTCAAGTAGCTGATGGCTCCAACAGAAACACAAAGAACAAATCATCACTGATAAACACTAACAAAGAATAGGCCAAAAATCGATAGGATGCAGTTCAAGATTCATCGCATTTTAAAACGATGATGTTTTGATGCTGAATTTGAGTTCTTAGTTAAAGCGTGTAATCTTAGTAATGATGGGTGAGGAGGTTGCAGTAACACACTGTAGGTCAGAGAAAGGGGTCAAGAGCAGAGCACTTCAGGACAATCATTTCAATTGGCAAAAGGAGAGTAAGAAAATACAGTCATCAACTCAGTGCAACACCACCTCTGGAGTTTAGATTCAAACACAATCATTTCAACAATGTCAAATAAGTGCTGTGGCAAATGGCATTAATAATCCAAACAGGCAATGCCCCTGGTCTTTGGAAAATGAAAAAAAAAAGACATTTGCACTTTTATTCCAAACATTTGAGTGGTGCTGTCATGACAATGGAAGTAAAATAACCTGGAATTCATAAAAAAGATTGTTTTATTTAGTGGAGAGTCTCTTAAGCACGAAATAGTTGAAGATGACACGGACAAGATATGTAGCTGTATGCACCTGTCTTCACACCGGGTAAAGCAACAATATACTGTACACTCTTCAAACAACCAAAACAAAACTGAGAAAGCAAAGACATTATTATTAAAGAGTCCTGTTGTGCAACATTGGTCCTTAAAAAAATGAAAGACAGAGGATTTTTTTTTTTTTTTTTTTTTAGCTTTAGACTGTGACACGACCAATTACAGTCTCAACCTCTGGAGGAAATGCACTGCATTAAAGCCCAAACCATGCTGGATCTTCTCCAGGTTTGGGAAAAGTGCCTTTAATGGCAAAATACATCTAATTTTACCTTAATGTAAAAATAAGCAATGGAAAGCTAATTTTGCAACAAGTACTAGACTAAAGGTGACGTCGCGCCATAAGCACATATGTTCTTAATCAATACTAACAACGAAAGGGAACTGGGAAAGTCCCTGGGATGTAAGAGGAAAAAAAGCCCTCCTAGACTAGCCACTCAGGACTCTGTTCTCAGTTAGGCCTGAACATTAAAGCCCTGCGTGTGGATGTCGACCAGATGAGTTCCTGTTTATAGTGCAGTCCCACTGGTCATGGCCCCAGGGTTAAGCTCTAAAGCCACTACTAACATTCAAATATAGAAAGAATCACAAATATTGTACCATACACAGAGATACTCAGTCTTCTCTGAAATGTGTTAAAAATCTTTTCTTTTTTTAACCATTCCCAGTTTCTTCTGCCCTGCTGCCTCTTCACGTACAATAACCAGGCCGGGATTCTGATTTCATTTATGTATGTGTACATATTTTCACTATGATTAGACGTATGTGAGGTAAAATAAACAGCAGTCTCTGAGTATATACAGTACAAGAAGCCAACCCATGCAGGTTACTGGTACTGCAGTCATGTATCTGCAGGTGTGGCAGAGATTATTTTCTCCGAATTACCAGTGGGTGGCAGTCTTTAGAGGATTCAGACAGACTGTGTCCAGCTACTGCATTGATGATTATAGTTTTTGATGCTTTTAAATCAACACATTATCCACTGGTTACTACATAAATGACAAAAACACATATTCATTTAAAGTAACGATGTTGGCCCTCAGAAAAACAATCTCGTATCAAACTATGACTTCAGACGTCCTCATCTCTTATCATCTTCACAGGGAACAAGCTCCACTGGGGCACAGTCACAGTGTACAGTGAATAGGCAGATGAATAAAAGCAATAGGCTGCAGAATGAAAAAGTTGAGGCTGGCACAAATAAATCACACATTCCAAGATTTAATTTAGCCCCAGTCAAGAGCCTCAGAAACTCACTGCCAACTTGCAAGAGTTTTGCCTTTTAGTGAGGCTGAAAAAAAAAAAAAACTCAAAAAAATCGTCCCATAAATGCTGCTCCAATTTCCCTCCTAATCCACAGCTCTCCAGCACAAGTTAGCAAAAGCAAATATCTATTGAAATACTTCCATACGATCCTTAAAAGACAAAAGTGCAATTGTTAAGATAGATACATCTGCATTGATCAAAAAGTTAATCGCCTCATCCAGAGACAGAGCGCAGGTTTTTTTTTTTAGATTTTAAGTCAAAGTTGGCTGTAAAGAAGGAGCAGGAGAAAGAGGAGGATGTGGCGAAGGAAGCTATCATCTGTGCAGATTCCATCCCTGGGTGCCTGATTTCAGATCAGTTTTTAAAAGCTGGTCTAGTCCTCAATACAGATGACATCACTGGGTTTGCCTGACTTGAGGTCAGGCGTGGCCACATCTCTTAAGGAGTCAATTGACTTCTTGTCCAGATGGCTTGCAGGGAGAGGAGGTCCATTTGAGGACACTAAAATGAAGACAAATGATAGTGATCATTATTTTAAAAAAAATGTGTGCAGTCGTTCTCATTGTTGCAGTAACATACATATGAGTCCGATCAAGTGAAAGTGAACATCAACATGAATAAGTACATTTGCACACATTGTTCATCAAGTGGGTGCATTTTTTAGCTAAAGATCTGTATTTTATATATACTGTTATCCTTTTTAAAATACCATACAGTACAATAGGAGCTCTGAACGTTCTGCTCGGCTGCATTAAATTAACAAAAAGACATGCAAAAGACTGCCAACGATCATACAAGGCATGTTTAAGAGCTTGCTCACACTTGACGACACGTGGGCAGGCCTTAAAATGGGTTGGAGGAAGATAACAGGAGAAAGCTGAGCATTCAACTTGTCAATGGCCCAAATGTTTTCTGGGATACGCAGCCTACTGTACAGTATGTGCTCTCAAAACATTTTAGCTGTGCTAGCAAGTGCCTCAAACAACAGATCAATCCATCTTAAAAATACAGGAACTATTTTATAATGTGTATAACCAATCATATAATATGTTTTTTTGTTTTGTTTTTTAACCCTTTTTCATGCATACTGGTCACTACAGTGGACAGCTATTCTAGAGGTATGGCTTTTCTCTTGTAGATTCCTTGGTTTTGTTGTTTTAGTTTCATATCTGCCAACTCAGTGGACACTCATGCATTCATATCATTACTGTAACTTTACTGTTCTTGATAATCCTGATCTGCAGTAACATATTTAAGTGTAAATCAATTGTTTGTTATTGTTTTTAGACTGTAATTAACGGGGGGGGGGGGGGGGGGGGTTAAACACAAACGG
>JAQQZY010000023.1:6484647-6499841 GCA_030068375.1 Ostorhinchus rueppellii
CTATCTATCTATCTATCTATCTATCTATCTATCTATCTATCTATCTATCTATCTATCTATCTATCTATCTACATCCAGCTGACACCCACGTCTCTCTCTCCTCTGTCATCTTTCTAAATAAAGCTTTAACTTTAAGTATTCAGTATCTCAAACAGAGCCCTTTCATGTCTCAGACATATGTTAGCAGCCTGCCAGCCAAGTCATGATGGCAATATACAGAGCCTTACATCTCTCTTAGACGTGCAGACAATGACATGGCTCAGCTGCAAGTGAAGACAATCCAGATATCACAAAGCAAACAGTCCATCACTCTGCACCCCACATTTTCAGTTTGGGCTATGACTGACAGGTTGACCACACATCACTGATTAGATACACCAGATGTGTGTCACTTGCTCGGCTTCCTGTTTAATAAATCACTCAGAATTGACAGTGGTGTAGGTACAAAGTTTGATGTTATGAATTGAGTTTGCTTTGTGCAAAAGAATAACCATTACCACACAGCATTTGCAAATGGTCTTTCGGGATTGAGTAGTATTCACAGGCAGATACAGTCTGTGTTCAGCACCTTCAGTGGCTTATTATCTGGACCTTCCAACAGTAAATGCCCTAAGAAGCCTCGGAAGGACACAACATCAGGGAAATGATAATCTCTCATGGCATGGTGAGTGCACCAGGCTGTGCCAGGTGTTTGGGGCCTCAGTCATATGGCCCAGGGAGCTCTGGCACCAGATCGCGCTAGAAAGAGGACTAAAGCTCCACTTGGCACACGGGCCTTGTGTATAGTTTGAGCGGATGGCAGGCACTCCGTTCTGACCTTCCTGCAAGGGCTTGGCCACTGGACTGACCCATTAGAAGGGCGATTCACGAGCAGCTCCCAAGTGAGGAAGCTGGAGTTTACTGGAAAACACATTAGCCCTTTCTCTGTTGGCCCCCATGTGGAAATACCCACTTAATGTTGCCAAGCATTGCCTGCCACGAAAGAAGAAAGACAGAGCCAAGGTTTTTTTTTCCTCCTCATTGATTAAGTGCTCATAGCTCAGGGCTCAAACGCCTTGAGACAAATACATCAATAGACTATTATTAGGAAATCTAATCATCAGAGTGATGGAAAGATAAGGCTCGAATAGCACCATTAACATCATATCTATCATAGAGAATATTTTGAACAAGATGGTGTGTGGAATGTAAGAGAAAAATAAAACAGACTGGAATGCAGCACCACTGATCTGCAAATACACATAAGAAGCATCTTTCATGCATTGCCTTCGTGCACGCGCAGCAGGAAAAAATGGTGTCAACTTTCACAGTGAGAAATCCAAAAATAGCCCCCCTCTCCAATTGGGGATAACATTTGTAGGCACACAAAAGCCCATGATAATCTTTCAATTTTAGGGAAGAACAAAACAATTAAAAGAGAAAACACAATGGAACAATCTGTGACAGTGTAAGCACTCCAAGGGAAACAAAGGGAATTAGGACACTTTATGTGCCACAACAAATAAAGGCTGTGATATGATAGCTTTTGGGGGTCTGAAGTCCCTCTGGGATAGGCTTCTCCATTGTTGTATTTTAATTGCATGGAAGCATCTTGATGCTGTGAAATGTCTGACCTGGATTCCTGACCTTATCTGTCACTTTGATGCCTGTTGACAGAGGTTGTAAACTCGGTTTCCTGTACCAGCAGCATAATTGGATTCGTGACACTTTATCACGGCCAATGATACCACGTGAAAAGATAAGGAAAAAACAGACAGCATGAGAAAACATTGTCATCATAAATATTGAAAATTATTAATAAGAGTCTTAATGAATGTGCAATGATGTGTGTTATGTTGGTTTCACAAAGGTAGGTCATCTAATTTTCATCTTCTTTGATATGTCTAGCTAATAACATTCCAAATCACTATGCGTCACTTTTTATTTTTATCATTCTGACTTCAAATTACTTACAGATCTTGAATCACCTACTATTATCAGTCGCACCTTTCCCTCCTCATACATGTTTCACCATCTGCTGGGTTATTGGGGACACACACCACTGCTTGTTTTCTCCCTCAGGCTATGGCTGGCAGTCAAAGATGATGCCTCAACTGCTCAACACTCTTCTCTCTTTTCTCGCCCCTAATTCTCTCTGTCTGTCTTTTTTTTCCTCTCTCTCTCTCCCTTCTGTACACCTTCAGATCCATGCCTGGTAGTGTTATCAGAAATGCTGTGTACAAAGAAATCATATTCAAATCAGAGAGATTGCTGAAGATCTTGCAGGAACAAAGAAACAAACAATTTTCATATATTTCGGAGTTGCCCAGCTGTGATCCCATTTCGGTCACAAATTTCACAGCATTATTTTTACTGTCTTTTCAACAGAAAAACAAAAAAAAAAAACACTTTGAGCCTCAAGTACCTGCTTGATTTGGAGGAATGTGAGTAGACGAAGAATAGATGTCTGTTAAGAATACTATTTATGGAAAGTGAAAAGTCTTTAACTCAGAAAGGGCTGAATAAAAACCACCTAGTGTAGATGAATTGATTAATCCGGTGAGTAGTATCGCTTTTAATTTAGGAACACAAAGAGACACATGTGTTAATATTTGGGCAGAATGGATTCAGAAGAGACTTTCTGTAAACATTCCTACGTATGAATTAATAAACCTAAGCTTGTTCTGTGTGAGTAAATCCACCCCCCACCCTCATCCTCTTTTCTTTGTTAATGCTGAATGGCCGGTTACTTCATACGTCAACTTATGTGTTGTTTATGCATTTCTTTTTTGTTTATTAAACCATTAAAAAGGTAATAAGAGGACAAAGAAGTGCACAGTATTTGGAGTAATCAGTCCATGTGTGGGCAGAGGCAGGTTCTAAAACCCTGTGAAAATATATTTCGTATATGCTTGGAAATCAACCCTGTTGCTACAAAATGTACCACATTCAAGACCTTTAAAGCACAACTGCAATGTGAGCATAAATACAGTTTTACCATGGCAACCCTGCTGCGTGACAGGTATTAATTTGAATCTCCTTCTCAGGGATCTATTCAGCTCACTTGTTCTCAAAGCCCAAAATACATTCATTTTAAACTATAAATGACTATTTTCATCTATTTATTATGTGTAGAGCATTATAATTCAGCAACTGCCAAGGAGAGAAAGAACTAAAGCACTAGAGAGGAAGAGAGAGAAAGAAAGAGAAAAAAGCATTTGATTTGAACTGACTCACTCTTCTCATCCTGTATGGCCGTGAAACTTTTCACCAACATGTGTAACGGTGGAAGCTTATATCTTGCCCTTGAAAAATGAACCACCTGACTCTCAGAGCATCTGGGAAAGAATAAATGCTGCAAATTTATTGTCTGCGCTTATGGCACATAGTGCTGCTGTAGACTATGTAGTAAATTAATGAATAACTACGTCATTACAATAAAAATAGAGGTCAACTGAACACTTTTTTTTTGTTTTGTTTTACAAGTCTTCACCAAAATCTGGCCTCAGTAACACTGGGTGAGGGGTGTCATAGCAGAATCACAACTCAACAACAGTTGAACAAACTCCAGGCTCTCTCCTCTTACGGGGGTACAGGTCAGAGACAGAGAGAGGCGGGTGAAAGGTCGAAGTAAATCAGAAGTGGTTGGTCTGTTTGTGGAAGTTTCCATCTCATGAGGATGAAAAGGAGGCACTTCATCCACAGACACAGCATGTGGAGGAGATTGAACCCTATCTCTGACCTCACATCTCTGTTTCTCCATTGTTCCTTTAGTGTGAAATTCTTTGTTTCTCCTTTCAACAGTAATCCTGATAGACTTTCCCATGGGGGACTTATTCCTACCTGAAAGGCTGCTGATCTGGAAAATATGCCACAGCCTGACATCTGACAACTGGTTTAGGCAGAGGTCACAATCCTAACACTATTACCTGTGTAGTCATTACTTAGCACTACAACAAAAGAGAAAACAGTGACACGTACACTCCAGTTGGTTCATTACCAGAGTGGCTGACATAGATTTTCCAGCCACATGCACAGATTTGCTTCAAACAAGCAAATCTGTGCATGTGAACTGATTAAGCAGCTTCTGAAGAATGTGGGTTACAGTTTATTCCAGTGAGTGCACCACCTTCTGCTGAGGGGCTATTGGTGACCTAAGCGTCCAAAGTGTGGATCAAGACAAAACACTTGACAAACGCATCTCACTGTAGCCTACACGTGGCTTTCACACCTCTGCGGCCAAGTTAGAACAGCCTGAGCCTCCTGATCACAAGAGGAAACAGCAGCGCATCATCACCAAAATGAACACGGATGCTGTCACAGAAGCCCATTTCTCACTTAAAAGCATATGCACACATCTGATCAGAATGGCGACATACATCCACAGCATACACTGCCACAGCAGGGCGAATTGTCACGATTCTAGACAGCTGTCTGAACCAAACTTGTTTTTGGACTTCTTCACAAGGTAAAGCCATTCACTTGCACACGCATGCAGCCTGGGCAGGAAAAAAAAAAAAACAACAGCGTTTAGAAAGCATGCAGCAAGGTTCTCATCCTGCCCTAAATCGGGCTGTTAGGACAGCCGGAGGCAAAGACAAAAATCCGTTCACACCTTTAAGACACTAGGTCGTGCAAAAAAAAATAATGGCATGACTCTGCTTATTGCACCCCACCCCTCCTCCTTTCTGGTCTCAGGAACGCAGGACAAGCCCTTTTCCCCGCATTCAAGGCGTAGCGGCGCAAAATAATCTGAAGGACACCCCGCCTCCCCCCTTTCCCTCACCTGGCATATCGTCTTCAAAATCCATGTCGTCTTGTCCCTCGTCTTCATTACTCAGCGACCCCGGCATCTTTATCTCATAGCCCCCAAACCCCTTTTAGGCTGAGAATCTGAAAGTTAACCCTCCAGACGCCGCAGCCCTGCGTCTTTCTTCACCCAAAAGAAATATAGCTATTCGTCGCTCACTTATTTTTTTTTTTTAATTTTTATTTTTTTTTGCTGCGCATTTAACGCTTTCTCTCCGGGAATAATTATAATTAAAAAAAATTATCATTTAATTTTTTTTCCCACTGATCTCTATCCAGGTCTTCCAGTCTGAAAAATAAGAAAGACAAAAATGGAACACACATGCCCAGATTGTGACGTCTGGTCTGTTGCCATGACGATGCATCCCATAATTTCACCCACAACTAGTTAGTCGTGCTCTCCTAGTTACCACTTCAACTAGTTGGGTGCAGGGGAAAAAAATAAAACACACGTACACACCGTGCGCAAAGCCATGTGCCGCTAATAGGTGCATACACTCCCGCGCCTGTCGCCTTTTGGAGAAACGGGAGAATCGGTTACACAAACTTCTTCGTTCTCGCACAGCTGCTGCACAAATCCACGTACATTTCCAACTACAAACTCAGACGACTATTGCAATAAACACGGACTTTACTTTTTCTTTTTGATTTTTTTTTTTTTTTGCCCGATTTAGTGTTTTAATTAACCATTAAATCCCACGGCGGATGTAAAGGCTTAAAGCTCTTTTTGTTCATTTTGCCAACTTCAGCTTCTCAAAACAAGAAGTAACCAACTCGAGACTGATGACTGCGTGCTGTGAGCAGTCCTGCCTGCCAGTGGTCTAACTGTTGTCAAGGTTACCACAGCTGTACCAGAGGATTCCCTGCAGAGAGCACACCACAGAGAGCACACGAGGATTCAACTTCACTTAATGTACCAAAATACACAAATCAAGAGCTGGGAAGAGTCCTGACTGCATATGCCGCAGCTGCTTTACAAATGTCACTCACTGTAGCTTTATATTCAGCATCAACTTCTACTCCCAGCCCCGTTATCCAATGACTTCATGCATTATTTCTACATTTCATTGAGTTATGATGGCTGCAAAAGGTCCAAAATGACACCAAACATGCACCCACACAATACTTATAGGTGTAAATTATTCAGTTAATCATTCCAAGTTCAATTTGGGCCCCCAGTTTTTTCATTATTAACACCACCTGTGCATTTCTCACATAAATCAAAATTGCCACTGTCCAAAAATGCATCACAAAGAAAACGCCTCTTCATATAAACCAGATAAAACAGCCACTCTGAGTAAATGTAAGGTCTGGTGTTGCAAAAAATATTAACAGGAAACACTAAACAAAAAGGCCAACACAGTCTTCCAATCTCTCCTTTGAATCTTTATTAAAAGTGGTGTCATGATTAATCTTCGTCCTCTTCCTCTTCGTCCTGGTTGATCTGGAAGTAGCGCAGTTCGTAGCTCTCCTTGGTGTTGGCCACCACCCGCAACCAGTCCCTGAGGTTGTTCTTTTTGAGGTACTTCTTGGTGAGATATTTCAAGTACCTGAAACACATAAGGTGGGGTGGACCATGAGCACGTTTAGCTTCTAGTAGTCGTTTTCACAGCTCATCCATATACTGTGGAGAAGTGGTTGAACACAATAAAAACATTACATCCAACAGTTTAGATGAGTGTGAGTAACCTGCACAATGCAACATCATGAATTGTGTTAACTGTATGCAATTCAAGCAGTGTCAAATACCATGCGATTAGCAAGTAGGGTTAGGTTAGGGGTTATGGATATGTAAACCAGAGATCTTTGCATACACTAACACACAATCAAATGGCGTGGAATAACATGCAAATGGATGAAAATGCGTGTGTATAGCATGCCTAATGCCATAAGAACTGGCGTGAAATACAATGCGATTTCATGAGATCAGTCCGACCTGTGACAGATGACACAAAATGTACCATAAGATAGATGAGCAATCCCCAGTAAGTCTATTCATGCTGAATGTTTTAATGTCTTTAGCCTCTGCATTGGCTAATAAAATGACCCACTATGTATGTACTACGGTGCAGATGTCTACGTCTCCATTATATGTATTTTAAACTTTTTAAATTTATGGTGAATGACTGATGTACAAATGTTTCCTGCCTAGGGACTCCAGGTGAAAGGTAGTTATATTTACAAATTGGGACATATTTACATGGGTGTATTTTCTTTATAGAGCATTGTTCATAAATATGTATGGTCCATATCAAATAAATAAAATAAAAAAAATAAGCGAAACCATTTTCTATGCTCTATATATGCACTTCAGCTCAACTCCCACTGGTCTGAAAAACTTTACATTATGTTTGCTGACCCATCTTTTCATCAATGAAGTATAGATGCAATGTTTGTGAAAGAGTGCTCTTTAAGTGGGCATCCTTTCATAAGTTTGTCATGTGAGACAGGAGGCTCGACAATGTGTTGTGGCTTCTCAGTGGCACTTCTCTTGACCTACACCCACCAGGCCATATTTCTGTCAAACCTAAATGTCAGAACTGCACCTAGTAATCTTATGATGAATAATACTGAGGATATTTTTAATTTTACAGGTCTCTGCATTCATTTGACTAAAATAGTAAAACATGCACGTTTGTACTACTGACAAAACTAAGACAAGCTAATGTTAACAACTCCCACTGAGGTCTTCTGGTAATAGCCAGTGCTCCAATTAAAACTCAATGTGTTACAGTCACCCTCTGGTGGCAGCTTTCAACCCTTCAGATAAATGGCTGCTCTATATGAGGCATTAAAATCTTCAAAGAACGGATCAACACCAGTTTTGATGAGCTTTATATTTACAATGACCCATCACAACAGAGTGTAGTTATTATTCTGTATTATTGTCATCAGCGTAACTACTGGAAAAGTTTTTTGTAGCACTGAAAGCTACTTAACTTATACGTTATACATCTGATTACAAAAAGTTAATCAACAGCTTTAAACTTTTTTTTTTTACCCATTTCAGGACTGTTTTAACTATGGTTGGGCAATAAATCAAAAATCATGGTTTTATTTTTGAAAAGCATAAAAAAATGCCTAAAATCACAAAATTAACATTGTTCCCTTTAATGCCTTTCCTGTCCAACAAAACTTAAATATATAGCCCATTTAATTCTTGTTTTATCTTAATTGTGAAGCATACAAGATGTAGATTAAGGTCTCAAATAAGGTGTTGGGCTTTTGACAGGCATGGTGTCATATACACCATGTTATATGGAATTTAACTTTCTTGACAAAAAATTGACTACTGATTTTTTAAAAAAAAATTTTTTATAGCCTTAGCGCATACCTGCTCATCAGTTGAATATGATGATACAGATCGAGCAAAGAGTTGATCTCAGCCTTTGGTCCCCAATTCAGTTCAAAACAACCTTTTGATGACCAAGTCCACACAGGTGTCTCATACATATAAACAAAATGCTTCATCAGATTTCAGTCAGATGTTTCTATCGGTGCTATGATTCTTTCAGGGAAGTTCTTGTTCTTTCTAATTCTAAGCACTGAAAAAAGACGTCACTGATAAATACACAAATATTCCACTGATCAGACACGACTGCTAGTGTCACATTGCATTTTGTACCTCTTTGAGAAGGGAACTTCAGAATTCACAGCAATTTTGCTCTTGCTCCTCTCAATGGACACCACACCTCCTCCCAGGTTCCCAGCTTTGCCGTTGACTTTGATGCGTTCCTGCAGGAACTGCTCCTGAAAGTGCAAAGAGTACAAAGAGTTTGGTTAACAAAGTCCAACTTACTGTTGAATTTGTTAGTACGTTTAAAAACCACCCTTGTGTCTATTACATGATCCCACAGAAATGACTGGCAGTGTTTGACAGCTTTTATTTAAAATTTTAATTCTTGACATGGCTGCTTGTGAGACTTCTATGTTCATTTATACTATGTATTACTTTCTTGTTTGTTTTCTATTAGACCCTTCCCTAATTGCTATTCACAATTCATGTCATCTACGTTGTGCATGTCATAATTACACGATTGCTTTGTATTTCTGGTGTCTCTGTACATCTCTTAGGTGAATATATGTTGTTTTCAATGGGGTCAATTAAACTGACAAGCCATAAACAGTATGAAAAATTTCACCTGTGTAAAAAATGGGATACTTACAAAGTTGGCAGCATCCATGATGCCATCCTCAACTGGGTGAGTACAGTCTAGGGTGAATTTGAGGATCTGCTTCTTCCTCTTCCCTCCCTGCTTTCTGACCACCTGCTTTTTCTGAGATACACATTACACAGGAGATTATAAGTACTACCACACCACATGCAACTGTAAAAATTGCAAATAAAATAGCTTAGCTACGTCAAGATATCGGAAGCTTGTAGCTGCTGTGTGTTCAATTTTGTATGAGACATGGACAACAGCAAAAAGTTGGTCAATTCTGTACCATTTACAAATATTCGTTTTACCGGCGTTTCATGATACCACCGCTAGCTTATGTTAGCACAAGCAGTTAGCCCAACGTGGTGGAGGCTAACACAGTAAACAAAACTTAAAATGAGGCTAAAAAGACTCGGCAAACATGCATTAAGGTTCAGTGATTACATATAGTTATCGATGTGAGGCAAACCAGTGAAAATATATGGTCGACATGCAGTTTTTCTAGGCATTTGTCTACTCACAATTGGGGCCATGGCTGACACGTTCAGCTAAAAGGAAGGAGAAAAGGGTGCGCAGGAAGTATAATACCTGCGGCGAGATCGATCGCATCGATTTATCTGAGTTCGATTAACAATGCGACTTGGAAATAGGAACAGGCTGAAAGACTGCAATTTTTTTTATTTCAGTCAGGCGCAGCACCATTCTGTTGACAGTGACAAGCCGTCAAATATCATGTGTTTTTATTTATTTATTTTTCTTTTGTGCTCTCATTCTTTACGTAAGTATTAATTTAAAAGCAATAAGGTTAGCTCAGGTTCATTTAGTTTCAGGCAGTAGCTAGCTCAATGTTTTGTTGACAAAGAAACTATGTCTGTGTTTGTTTACAGTTAGATTTGATATGTCAGTTGCCTTTGTTATGCGAAGTGTATTAGCAGGTTCACTGATGGAAGACGGATATTAAAACTCATACCAAACTGATTATACATAAACATTAAAGTAAAAAAATTATGAATGAAAAGCTTTAGTAAAGTAGAAGTATGAGTTTGATCTACTTGATGCATGAAAAGGAGAACTCGTCATCACTGACAGTATTTTTCCTTATATGTTCTGAATTCATACTGAGGCTGCATTTATATATATGTTGCAGTTTACTCCTGTAAATGTTTATGACTGATGTAATTTCTCTACCGTATTTACTGAGAGGTGGTTTAATCTACACTGAGTAGGAAGTGTGAGAGAAGTTATAAATTGAAAAGTATTAGTAATCCTTTAAACAAATTCAAATGTGCAATGTTTTTTCTCCAACATGTAGTGGAGTGGAAATAGAAATATGAAGTTACATAACTACCTCAAATTTGTAGTTAAATACGGTATTGGAGTAAAAGTACTTAATTACATCCTACCACTGTCTAATTCCCAACATTCAGAATACTCTTAACAGCTTTGGTTTTGTACAACTCTGCCCTGCTGTTCATGAAATAGCCTATTAAGATTAGAAACACAATGCCTGTGTTCATGGGACAGCAATATTAAATATCCTTTTGCACTTCGGCAACACTTGGGGGCTGCCAAGAGGTGTGTGCTGTCAGCTGCCTGGCGGAGGGACCCCATCGGCCTACTATTGAAGAGTTTCTGCATTGCTCCCATTCCTACTGAGGGTAGCTGATAACACCAGTGAAAGGTAAGACAGTGGCTCTGTGTGCTTTATGCAGACAGACCTGCTGCATTTACAGTAGGGTTGTTAGCTAGATGTCATGTTGGTGCTGACAATGCCTTTGATGTTGTTATTTTGTCATCTGTGAATTGCGTGTTGTGACTGAAGCTGCAGGCATAATTTCAGAACTGACAAGGTAAGAAAAGCAGAGAAGGTTGCTGTGGTTTATTTTAACGTGTCAGATGTGGAACTGTTTGAATTGTTTGGTAACACAGACAGTGAAGTCTCTGTAAATTGATCACTGGCTGGAATTCTCTACCAAATCACTCGTTAGCGTGTCTGTTTTATCTGGATGATGTCGCCTTGAAAACCTGTCTTTTTGTAACTCACAGTTTGTCATTACTCACTTACTCCATAAACAGATGGCTGGAGGCATCTTCACCAATTTGGACAACCTGTATAATGTGGACTGTACCAGTGTCCACCCCTTGGTGTGTCACCTCTGCCATGAGCAGTACCAGTGTCCCTGTCTGTTGGATTGTTATCACATCTTCTGTGCCCGCTGCCTTCGAGGCCGAACCAATGACGGCCGCCTCAGCTGCCCCCTCTGTGGGTAAGAAAATGCATTGTGAGGTTGATTTAGGTCAAATTGCGCCCCATATGTAGTCCATTATCAATGTTGAGGTAATGGAAAAGACTGAAATGCCTACACAACCTAAACACAAGCTGTAGGTGTTTATTTTCATTTCCACACTCACATTGCATTATATATGTAACATATATATAACATTTCTCAGCTGTGAAGTTACTTTCAGTGGAATATGTTTCCTTATTTGATCACAGGGCAACAAACATATGACTCAGTTGTATACTAAATGTATTGGCATCTATCCTGTAAAATTGAGCCTAGTTATAACACCTGTAATACAAAATCAGTAATCCCCAGACAATCCCTAAATGTGGGAAAACTAGCAGATGCACACTGACTGTGGTGGACTCTCAGCATGTATCATGACAACTCTCTTTGATGCAAAATACAGGTCAGGTAATCTTCTAAAATATGATTAAGCTCTGTAAACGTCTGTAATAAAATATTTTGCTCATTGAAGCGCCTTGGAGGGTCAAATGCTTTGTGTGAAGAGCTAGATTTTTCCTGCAGGCTCCAGTTTTGAGCCGTGCTGCTCAAAGGGATTGGTTCCACATAACTTCATTAGTAGATTGGGTTTGGTTCATGCAGGAGATTTGAGGAGAATCCCATTGGTTTCAGAAAGCATCAGGTCTCTGTTTTGGTTTAGGAGGCAGCTCAGTGACCTATTGTTGCCCCTGTGTGTGTGTAGGGCAGTTATGAGTGGCTGGAGCAGCTGCAGGGTCATCCCAGACTCTGATTTAGCCCTCGGCCATAACACACACCGCTCCATGGGGTCAGCAAGTTCGAATAAGACCAGTCACACATCAAACAAAGCATATTGGCATTTGGAAGTGATGCCAGCAGCTTAGGCTAATCAGAAGTCACATGATACCAATCCATGTCAGTCCCTATTAAGGGATGACTTTTGGTCCAGTCACCTTCAGGTCTGATATTATTTTTTTCTGATCAGGGCAGGCAGATGTACAGAAGTAGATCATGTCACTATTTGTGTGTAACTTGTCTGTTATAGTTAATCCGATACAACCTGAACACATGCCTATTGAGGTTGTGAATGAGGAAATCAGTGAATTATCTGGCAGTAAATTTGAGTGTCATTGCATTCCTCAGCTTTTCATCAATAAATGTGATTTCATTGTGACCATTATTGGGTTAGAAGCTGCTGAGTTGCAACTCTACCCATTCACAGCTACGTCTTCTGAAAATATTAATTTTGCTGATGATATAAGGGATGAATTAAAAAAATAAAACATTGCCCACATATCCACTCTATACTACAAGATCATACTGAATAGCATAGCGTAATCTCCAGATTTAAAACATTCATGCACCTCACAGCTATTTGATATTCACCTTTGCTGGATTAGAGTGGATGTTGTAGTCAGCATAAATGAAAGCAACAGTAATGCACACTAAGCTAAAAAAAAAAATTAGATGGAGAAAAAACCAACAGTCATGGATTTTCTTTGTAAATAACCTAGTGGGCACAGAGCCGCTGTTCTCTGCTGTCTGGGCTAAAGCTATATGAGGTCTTCTGCCTGGCAGCTACTATTTCCATCAGCCGTAGCAGCAGCAGCCCACTAACAGCTGCTCACTGAAGAAGCATGTAATCTAGGAATTCACTACTCTGCTATTAGTAGAACACAACAGATCCCTGCTGCTGTAAAAACTAGATAAAACATGGACAGCAGAAGGGGGAGGGGCATTTGCATCCCTGTGACTGCATTAAAATGGTGGCAAACAACATAATACAGGCCTGTGCAAATGCAGTTAATGTAACAGAAAACACTGACCACATCTGCAGCGTTTCCACCAAGTCCTTTAAATTTTGGGGGGTATCAAAGAGTAATTCTTCAGGCCAGGTTTATAATTTCCATAATCAATTTTTAATTTAACTGAGGTGATCCTGCAGCTTCTGTTTTGTAAGTCTGTGCACCCAGACTGCAGTTAACTAATCTGTTCTTATAGTATACAGGAGGATTACATGCCGTTTTCACACATCTGCTAAATCGAAGAGCTGAGCTTGACTGGAAAATGAAATAACACTTTATTTAGATGTCACGCTTACAGGTGTATAACTAAGATCATTGGTTACACAGTGTGTGGTACACTAAGAGAAAACATCCTTTTAATCAGAGATGACACAGCGCCATCTACTGGATTGTACAAGAAAGTCAGACAGCACAAAGTTGAAGGTTTTAACTTTAATATCCACCAGACACAGTTTAGTTTATTTTCAATGTAAATTCAGAAAACTTAGAATTCTTCTTATTGATAATTACACACTCTTATTATTAACAGTTTACCTAGATTTGAACAAAAATGTGCGAAAATGGCACAAATTATAGTGATATAACTGGACGTTTCAGGGTTCTTCTTGATAGCCCTCAGTTTTCATGTCATTCAGTCCAAGGTCTTCATTCTGCTCAAATGAGCGGGTGTACTTCTCTGTGGTCATCTCCGGGTCTGGTTCTGGGGCATATACATTCTGCAAATAGCTGTTTCCTGCTGGGTCATCCAAGACAATGTGCACATCCATTTCTCCAGCAATTATCTTGTCAATCTTCTTTCCAAACTCATTCAACTTCTGCATCCGATCTTCCATGCCACTGTCACCAGAGACAAAAGGGTTTTTGCCAACGACCATGTCTTTGATGTCTTTCAGCAGCCCCTCCAGAGTCGTGAACTTTCCACCCAGAGCTGCCATCCCAAGCTCAAAGTCCACTTCTGGTATACAGACTCCACAGGTCTCAGACTTAAGCACATCTCGAGTCATGTCAGAAGGGTCAGTGATGTGCAGGGTGATCTTGGTGCCCAGTTCCTCTGTTGCTCCACCTGATTTAACCTCATTGGTCCGATGGCCACAGCTGTCACAATTTGTGGCCATGATGATGACCTCCTTGAAGTGAGGGATCTGGACGAGCTTCATGTTAGTTGAGGCTGGTGCATTGCATTCTGGGCAGTTAGTGTTGAATACTAAAACCTCATTTCTCATAGTTTCCAAGTCGTTACCAGCCGGTTCATCATCATCATCGGCCTTTAAACCCAGCAGTACATCCTGCTGGGATGTCCGAGTGAACCAGGTCACAGTCAGAGATTCATCTTTTTGAGGAGCGTGTGGATTTTCCACAAAACTGTTCCCTGAAGGATCCTCGATCACCAGAGTGAATTCGTGCTCAACGTCCTTTAACTTTTTCAGCTTCTGGATGAATTCATCTATCTTCTCAGCTACATCTGGTTGAATGGCCCGCCTCACAGGCTGGTCCTGCTCCAAACCTGCCACAGCCCGGTCCAAAAGACCCTCGATGGTAGAAAGGGAGCCCTTCTGTGTGAACGGAGGGATTTCAAAATCCAGCTCAGGGATCCTGGTGGTTGCGCTGTCTGCTTTCACCACCTCTCGGTTCAGGTCCTGTTTTGTCTTTACTTTCATGGTGTAGCACACGCCTTTCTCCTGAATGCGACCCGCAGACTGGATTTCAGTGTTTGACCAACCACAGTTGTCACAGTTGAAAGAGCTGACGATTATTTCCTTGAAAAACGGGATTCTGGTCAGAAGCAAGCGAGTTGTGCCGTTTTCGTGACAGTTCATGCACATGCTCTCTATCTCCGTGGGCTGCCCGTCTTCATCATCGGCACTGATATCCTTGAAAACAGGCCCTCGCACACTGTCTTCGGCTATGACAGACATTTTCTTCGTTTAAAATGGTGCTCTGGCCATAAAAACACTTGACGCTCTCGTACAGTAGTGTCCTCCTCTAGAACCTTCGAGATGACAGGATACCCAACACACTCCGCACGTTTGTTTCATTGGATTTGGATTTACTTCCTGTTCCGCATTTTCTTCTTCGCTGACGGTAGTGCTCTTCTTCTAATGTCAATGCTTCCCCTAGAGGTTTTCTAGAGTACTGCAGGAAAATATTTTTGCTTTTTTTAACAGGAGTTTTCA
>JAQQZY010000023.1:6557334-6570623 GCA_030068375.1 Ostorhinchus rueppellii
GCTGGGATAGGCTCCATGCGACCCCCGTGACCCTAATGAGGATTAAGCGGGTATAGAAGATGAATGAATGAATAATTGATAGTGTGAGACTGCCCGCTATAACTAGCGTTTTCGTGCCTTTACCTCTTCCCCATTTGTTCCTGGTTCTCTGTGGAAGAGGAGCACATACTTTTGGAATTTGTTGACTGGAGAATTTGTATGTTTGTGAACCGTCAGTTGTCAGGAACCGAATATAAACAGGGACTACCTCCAAAGTTGAACGTGCAGGTCTCATCCATAACCACAACGCAGAGTCCGTCACCACTGGTTACACATATGCAAATCTTGTCATCATCACACTTAGTTCCCTTTTTTTTTTTTTTTTTTTTTTTTTGGCGAATGTTATTTTATGCATCTGAACTATTGTGACAAGTAATTTCCCTTGTGGATTAATAAAGTTTGTACAAGTCTATGATCAGTAAATGAAATATAGGAAAATACCTGATGCTCACTGAAAAACGCAAAACAGAGGATAATGTCATCACTTGAAAAGCACTCGGAGAGCGCAGACCTCGGCCAAGGTAGTGTTTGTACTTTTTTTTTTTCTTTTTTTTCTTTTTTTTTTTTAAATTCGTCAAGAAGGTTATGTTTTTGTCAGGGTTTGTGGGTTGGTTTGTTAGCAACATAACTCAAAAAGTTTTTGATGACATTTTCAGGATATGTCCGCTCTGGTTTTAAGGTAGTGTTTGTATTTTCCTCCACTAGATGGTGCTGAACGACCTCATACAGTATGCAGCTCTTTGCCGCCATGCCCCATCTCACAATGATAAAGAATCTTTTAAAAAATTCCTGGATCCAGACCGCCTCCAAAATTTAATCATCTCTTCCTTGACCCAGAGCGGACATATCCTGAAAATTTCATCAAAATCTGTCCATAACTTTTTGAGTTATGTTGCAAACAAACAAACCAACCCACAAACCCTGGCAAAAACATAACCTCCTCAGCAGAGGTAATAAATGGCAATAAATCACATAAGAAAAGTAAAGTACAAACAAAAAACAAAAAAATTTGGAGCCGCCACAAAAGTAGGTGTGAGTTTATGGGTTAAGAGCGCAGCAGACGTCACAGCTCGGTGGGAATTCTAATGGAAAAGCTCTCAGCAGTGGAACAAGATCAATGGCTGCACACCATTAATCAGAGAACACGTCTTGAGTATCTCCTGACTGGTCAATGGAAGACGTGTACTCGACATTTGTTTGTCCAGGCAGAGTGAGCTACTGTATTCATAAAGGTCAAGAATGACACAGATTCAGTGTTCTGGCTGCAGGCTCTACAGACTTCATCTTTATGTGATCAGTCTACTTTCCACTCACAGCTGATCATACGTTTTTGAGACGCTACAGGCCTGGTGTGTTTCTCCGTGCGGTTACAAATGGTGGACGGGGTGATACACGAACCTTATCAACAACTCGTGGAGAAAGTGTTTCGGTGCCCAGATGAACTGCAGCTCAGATACTTTTGCTGCATTTAAAGTCTTGTGACTGTGACTAATTAGTTTGACTGTGGAATCATCCACAAGTAGTTTAGAAACAGAGTCTACTCAGTTTGTACTTTTCATGATAAACAGCGTAAAAGAACATACTGAGGATCTCGAAGCATCTCTGTGCACATACATCACACCGCAGCTTCGGCTTTGGTCACACTGACAACTGGAGATCTGTTTAGTGTGAAGTAAAAAACCTCAGATATTCAGATCATTTCTCTCCAGTTACACAGTGATCGTGTCATTTTCCTTTGGTCAGTTAAAGCTTTTTAGAATGGAGTAACATTGTTCCTACAGGTTTTTACAAGTTAATGTGCTCATATGTTTTAAACCCACTTTTAATGGTCTTCAGTTGATTTATTTGTGTATTTGAACTCTAATAGTTTGTACAGTTTGAATCTGAACCCTCCACCTGCTGCTAAACTATCTTTATATGCATTTGGGCAAAAGTCAAGTGGATTTCTGCTAAATTTATTACGTTTTACAACTAGTTCCATCACAACATTTGCACATAAAAGGTCCAGACTTGAGACGAACATTTCTCTAGTTCGACACAATTGTTTATTAGCAGCAGCGGTTGGAGTAAAAACTGAAAATATGTCTAAACTTTGAGCCGATTACCTAAAATGTTCAGTTGTTGGTTGTATTAACCTCAAGTGAATGAGAAAGAGCAGCACAGCCAACAACCTGGAGGGGCGGGGCCTGAAGTGTCTCCTGTGCATTTAAAAGGCCAGCGTTCTAAACCACCTTTCTGGTGTCATTACTCAGAAATGGGGTTGAAGATGGATCTATGGAGTTGAATGAATGACGAATTCAGAGCCAAGCAGAGCATTTACAGCTTATGGAGACCACAGGGACATGTTTGAAAATGAAGAATTCCATTTTAAAAATGCTAAATATCACTCCTTTACATTTAAGACTTTTTAAGACTGCGTAGAATAGAATTTAATGCCCATTTCTCAGCCTATTTCATGGCCATACTAGCAAAAATTTGTGACTCCTAGACTTTGGGAAAATGTATTTATTTACTCTACTGCCCATTCTCATTATTCCGAGTTGAACTGATTTCTTGCACAAGATGCAGTGAGCTTCAGACATAATCCACTTGTGTCAACCAGGATGAAATGATCCAATGATCTCCAACCAGGCATTATTAAATTTGGACTTTCTGATGCTTACTTTTCACTTGTGAGCCATCCATTAAAGTTCCCAAAGCCAGCTTTGTCAGGCGACGCACATGACTAACGGCTGCACGTGTGTTGGGCTGAATGTTCTGTGATCATGTCTCACTGGGAGCTGCAAAATTAGCGATAATCAGTTAGGGTTGGAACGGGTGGAACTGAGTCAACTGATGCTATTTTTGTTACAGTTTGGATATTTCCCAGATGCATTTAAACACAACACAGAGAAAAAGTTTATGGCAACATAACTTAAGACCTACCATATCAAATTTCATGCATTTTAAAGACTTTGTTAAGGTATTAAATGCAGATTTGTAAATTCAAGGCTTTCAGACTTCTTAAGACCCTACAGGAACTCTGTGTAAGATCACGCTCAGTTGATTTCATAATCTCTTTCAAGACGGAATCAATTTAAGGACCACATTTTTGAAAGCATAGACATGTCCAGCTCATCTGCTGGTCCTAGTGCCTTTATATGTTTTCAGAACTGCCAATATTTTTCATGCTGTCATTAAAAATGGGTAAAAAAAAAAAAAAAAATCATCATTTCTGTGTACTACTGTATACTGTATACTACTATACAGGTTGTATGTACTATTTGTAATTAAATGATCTGTTACAGTTTTAAGAATAAAGCCTATTCTGTTAGTAAAAGGGGCACAGTCTTTCTCAGAAAAACTCATTATTGATCAATATTTAGATGTTTAACTATTTGTGGTCTATATGTAAATGTAGCCAACAAGGTGGAACACATTCAGAGATAATATTTAAGAAAACTACCCGTAATTACCTCCGCCAAGGAGGTTATACTTTTGCCGGCGTTTATCTGTTTGTCTGTCTGTGTACAAAATAACTCAGTTATGGATGGATTTCAATGAAATTTTCAGGATAGCTTGGGAATCATACAAGGACCAATTGATTAGATTTTGGTGGAGATCAAACACTACCTTGGCGGAGGTCTGCGCTCTTTGAGTGCTTTTCTAGATATAATTTTATCCATCCCTGAGCTGTACCATTATGCATTTCTTATAGTTAAATAGTGTTTATGTTGTAGCTGTGTCTATGTTTTGTTTCTGTTTTTATTAACCCATAACTCCCCAGCGTAACATTTGTAGCAGTTCTCAAATGAATTCTCCCCTATATTTAACCGTCCTTAAGTGCTTTATCACCATTCCTTGTAATATTGTCTTCTGTAGTTGGTGTTTTTTCAGTGAAAATCAGATATTTTCTGACATTTAATTTACTAATCATGTAGATAGTCATAAAACCTCAGAGTAAATTAAGGATTATTATTTGCAAAAATAGATATAGCTGAAGAAAAAGTGACTTTTTCAGCAAAATCTGTCATTAACTCAACATAAACTAAGTGCCTTCATCCACTGTCATTGATCCAACTCCATGGAATCAATGTTGTAGAAGATGACGGTGTTTCTATGTTCACTACGGAGCCTCTAAACCTCCAAATGGGTCATATCTGATGACCATGAAAAGATGCCAAACCAATTATTTAAATGGAATAGTCAATCAACGGGGATTAAACAGTTAATATCAGCAGATGATGTTGGAAGATGGTGGATGTTTGGGTTTTTATGGGTTAATGTCTTTTTCTTTTTCTAACTCTGTGACTCAGGGAGCCACATAAGCATTCCAATGTATCTATAGTGCAATGTATCCATGCAAATGGAAAATAAATGCTGTTCTATTTTTCTATTCTATTCTATACATGTCAGTGTCAAAACAAAATATCAAAATGAGAAAACATAACTTAAAAAAAAAAAAAAAAAAAAGACTCACGAAGCCAAAATGTTGCCACAAAAACAGAAACCCCCCTAATCGCCTTCACATTAACCAGATCTGATGATACATAACAAGAAGCCCAGTTTCCACTCACCAAAGTTGACATTGTAATCTCCTCCACGTTCACGGTACATTTGGTAGACAAAGAAACAGGATACAGGTTTGAGCAGCAGGTTGAGAATAGCCATTCCAGCGCTGAAACGAAAAGCGTCCCGCCCCCTGTCCAGCGCAAAGTCATTCAGCGGGTAATATATCCCAAAATGGATGATGTCAGTCAATATCGTCACGACCATTCCCATCAAAAACTGTGTTAAAGAAAGAAAAAAAAAGACAACATCAAGAAAACACATTCCAGGGCTTTTAAACGTACTCTGCAGGAAGAGTGTGAAAGTGCTTTGATGCTGCTGACATGTCTTAAACTGCAGAGGAAGGCTCCTTTCAACTTCAGGTGCATGGAAAATATTCTGATTTCAACTCTTTAAACTGCAGAGATGGCTGTCTTAGAGGTAACATAATGAAAACCTTCACTCAAAAATAAATTGACAGACAGCCCAAATAAAAAAAGATCAAAAAAGAAACATTACATTATGAGACATCCTCACATAGTAAACTTATTTTATACACTTGTCAAAATGAACTCACAAGTTGATACTTAAAAAAAAAAAACCACAAAGTGGGTACATGGTTCATGAGGATTTAGGATGATATCATCTACAAGTGAATTACACACAGTGAGAGACAAATAACTCCAATTTTTTCAGCTTTGTTTTTTTTTTTTTTTGCTTCTTGCACACTGCAAAACAGGGTTATCTAAAAAAAAGATAAAAACCATAAATCTGAGGGCAAAAGTCCTCAAAACAAGTGAAATATCTGTCAATGCAGCAAGATAATTTCACTTGTTTTGAGGACCCAAGATTTATTGGATTCAGGTTGTTAAATCCAGAAATAAGCATGTCTACAGATGTATGAACACTTCAAATGAGAAATTAACTCTTGAAACAAGATCGATTATCTAATGCTTCTAAATCTAAGTCAGGGTTCTCCCCAGACGATGGAACAACGGCGCTGTGCCACTATACTGCTAGCTGAGCGCCACTATATTCATTTTCAAATTTAGGGCATTTTCTTTCTATTTTCCCCTGATAATTTTTGCTAAAATTGACTGAAATCCATCAGGTTCGCTCTATTTTCCAGCGCCATGATGTTTTTCCTTTGAAATCTCGCAGTGTCGCATCTATCACAAGGTTTTAGTGCCAGACTTTCTTCCCATTTGTTGGATATAATGCAATGCATTAAATCAAGCACTCTTATTGGTCGGGATCTGACTGCATGTAAACTCATTTCCCGTTTTCTTTTTTGTTTGCAGCGGTTCTTTTTATTTGCATTGTTTCTTTAATTTGCAGCGATGGTGGGTCTCGGCCACCGTAGGATTGGAACCTGTGGTGGGTCGCATTTGGTCATGGTCCAAAACCTGGTTCATGTTAAAGACATCAGCGAAAAGGCTTCTCTTCTGAAAACAAGCAGCTTCTGACTGAAAGAAAACAAATGAACAAACAAAAAAAAAAACAACTGAGATATGGTGGTTTTGTATGATCTACTGAGGGAACCACCTGCTGTCATTTGACTTTGAAAGCCAAGGCTACTCGACTTTAAACTGAAGGGAGTTTTGTTTGAAGGGATGCTCACAGATTGGCCTAGATTCCACAGACAAATGGGTTAGCGCGGACTCACGGTACTGTGTGTGCAGGCGCATGATGTTAAGATGACAGCTTGTGTGAAAGTATCGAGGTGAAGACTCACCATGAGCACAGCATCGATGGAGTCCCTCTGTGCAATGGCCCACACCCCGATAGCTAAGACAGTGAAGTTCCCCCAAGAGAAGGAGGGCGGCAGCCACGCCATGCATCCCCTAAAGGAAACAGAGAAGGAATAAACTCCACAGATTATGCAAAAAGATGGCAAGTGGGGTTTACAGGAAAGGTCTGAGTCGTAGTATTGAGTCGATACCTGGTGAGTGTAGAGTGTGTGTGTGTGTGTGTGTGTGTGTGTGTGTGTGTGTGTGTGTGTGTGTGTGTGTGTGTGTGCGTGAGGTGGAGGCTGACAGAAGAGGAGAGAAATTCCTCAGGTTTGTGAAAAACTGTGCGAGCACTCACCATACTGTAAGCAGCCAATGCACCAGGACTATCGCCTGGAACACAGAGAATAAAAGATTAAAAAAAACCCAAAACAAAAAAAAAAACAACAACATATGTACCAGAAAGCATCAAATTAGAGATTCACTGTCAATTCAACTGATTATTAGTTTGTCAATATTAATTATAAACTGTAGATAGAATGATAGAACAATAGTTAGATAGAACAATAGATAGATAGATAGATAGATAGATAGATAGATAGATAGATAGATAGATAGATAGATAGATAGATACTCAAAATGCTTGTTCTGACCAATCAAAATCTAAACTATTTCTGTCTTCCAAACAGCCTAAAGTGTGGAAAAACTAAATATTTCACATTTGAGAAGGTGAACAGAACCATGATTAATCAGCTGTGATCTTACTCAAAATACATGGCTGTTTTTTTTCCCCCCTGCTTTCATCATTTAATCATTACAGCTCTAAGCCCAAACAAGACTAAACCCAGAACATGTGATCAGTTTGTAGCTGTATGTGAAAAATCCTGAACAGGGAAAATGAATGAATACAGTGTGAAGAAGAAAATCTGAAGAAAATTACAGCCTGCCCGCTGTAGTTGTTCCAACTATGATGTAAATCACATTCTGAAGCATTCTTTTTCAAGCTCCATGAAACAGGACAAAAGCTATTTTTCAATAATGACGTTCCTTTTTAACAGTTCTGACATGACATGACTCAGGCTTGTTCATCATTGTATGCTCCTCTTTGAAAACCCAGTAATGATCACTTATACACCCTAACATTTCCCATTTATAATCAACAAAACAGACAGATGAGACACAAAAAGAGGTTCAAGTGAATAATGGAGCAGCATCTGAGTCAAATAGAGGTTTGATTTTTGTTTTATTTATGAGTCTTATAATGCTTTGTGGGCTTTTCTTGTCATTTATCAGAACACGTATGAGGTTACAGTGTCGTCTTCTTTGCTGTTTAGTGGAAAGTGTCTGAAAACAGGAGGAGGCGAACACACAAACAACATCTGAGCCACTAAGTCTTAGCAAACACCTGCCATAGAGTTTCCACCCGCTTTAAAGTAGAGAAACAGCAGTCTCACCTTTAGATTTATAGCTGGGATTTCCATAGCGGCCCGTTAGCTCACAGCAGATCTCCTTTGATTCGACTCAACTTGGTGCTTGGTTTCAACTGGGTGCAACATGCAAGAAAAAAAAAAAAAAAAAAAAAAAAAAAACTGCTGCAAACTTCTCCCCAAAAACTCCTCCCTTCTCAGATGAGCCTGCAAACACAAACCATGTGACAGCGGCCTGACTAGTTCCCATGTGACCCCCCCCCCCCCACTCCTGCTCTATCCGCACCCACTCACCGTTGAAACCACAACAGCGTCAACACTGTGTTTTCCCAGCTTCCAGTGCGCGTGCAGTCCCTCCTGTGGGCCCACGATGAATGATCAGGAATGTAGCGTGTGTGAAGGAAGACAAACACACATGACATTTATGTTTGTGTGTGACATTCATGGAACTCGACCTAAGATGCGTGACAGATGGTTGTATATATAAATATATATGGATAAAGTTTTTTTTTTTTTTTTTAATCACGGTCAGATGATTTAAGAAGCTTGTGACCTGAGAATAATTTGATTGAGTTTTTTTTTTTTTTTTGTATATTCTTTTTATTTAGAAATGTTGACAAACAATAGAATACAATGAGTATGAACACAGGAAATTTGCCTGAGTAACATTGACTCAAATTGAAGAACATTTTACTCTACTCAGATAACATTTGGTCTCTCTCTAAAAAGAATAAAAGTTACTCTTTGGGTAGAACTCTCCAAAATCAATTTAGAGCCGAATTTACTCAATACAGAGCAAAAACTATTCTTTTTGAGGAAAACAGTTTTGACTCTGGAAAATTTTTTTCCTGTGTATCATCACTGACATTTCCTTTATTTATTTATTTTAACATATGTACACACACACAATGAGTTTTACACAGATCCGACCCCAACCTCCATTGGGGTTCTGGGTCATTGTCATATTGGAACATCCAAGACCGTCCCATGTGGATTCTGTCAGGGTATGTAAACTTATGAGCACAACTGTAAATATGCTTGTATAAGTGTGTGTGTGTATCAACAGAACTGTGTAAAAGTCTGAGGTTAACATCTGGTTTGTTGGTTTAGTAAAGTTCTCATGTCCACATATATGCATTTCTCAGTCTGTGTATTTAGTGAATATATGTGAAGTAAAAAACTGAAGTTTCCGGGGAAAAAAACAACGTTATAAACCAAAAATATATTTTAAAAATATATATAAAATATAAACCAAAGTGATTTAGTGTGATCTCCCTTTGAATTTAACATATTTAACCCTTTAGTTCAGACAATATGAATCTTATTTCATTAATTTTCTTATCCTGTATACCAGGATTCATTCATCACATAGCAGATGTTTCTAACTGTTTGTGCTATTTCTTGTCATGGGGTCAGGGGTCACAATAAATACTGACGTTAACTTTTACACTTGATTCAGTCTTTTGTGTGTCTTTCAAGGCTGTGCACATAATTCCTGTATTTTCTTGCTGTATCCAAACATAGCAGAATGTAAAATAACCGCCTCTGATCATTCCAGCCTCATAAAAATAACAAAGCTATGGGTTGTGAGTCTGAGACGTAGCTTTGAAAAGTGTTAGAACCACCCTTCTACATACAGTACACAGACTTTCTTGGCTTTATTAAATTTAGACAATGTTAACTCACAGAGGCACATCTAAACATGCACAATAACACTGCTATTTGTTAGATGTATGATTATAGGGTCTTTACACAAGTGCATTTTTAGGCTGTTAATCAAACTTTGCTTTTGAAAATAATGTGCTTTCCTGATAACATAATTAAAATGTGTCACAACATTTCTTTGTAAATGAAGCACCACAGGGATGCATCTAAAAAAAACAGATTCTGGGAACACGCTTATTGTGAACAAACTCCAGGAAAAATAAAATCATATTTTTTTATGTTTTCATGAGCCAAATTGTAGTTTAAAGATGAATATTCACACTAAAATTTGGACTCGTGTTGGAGAAGCTTTTTTCTTTTTTTAATTTCTTTTACAACCAGCAAGTGTTACAACTAGGGATACACCCATACCACTTTTTTCCAGACTGAGTACAAGTGCGAATACTTCCATTTGAGTACTTGCCGATGCTGAGTACCAATACAAGTACTTAGTAATCCCATTACAGTTTTTAGTTCCTTTTGAAAATGTGCTTTATTGTGGTTGTCATTAGTCTGACTGGAACAAAGTGCTGCTGCTGACATTTAATGTGTTGGAATGAGCGTTTGTCAATCAGTCCACCAGGGGGTGCCGCTCTGAATTACCCATACTGGACAAATACCATGAAGAAAAGTCCAGTTTTATGAGAAGAAGAAGAAACGATCATATCTGCACTCTTTGTTTCCTGTTTTTTCCTGCTTTTTCTCTGCTTCAGCCTGTTTCTCTTCCTTCCCTCAGTCCTGACCTGCCCCTGAACTCTGACCTAATAACTCCGACTCTGTCCACCTGGGTGTCACAGGTGTGATTTGTTACCTCGGCCTATATATACTCTGTCAGTCCTTTCACTTTTCGCCAGATTGTTTCATGCTTTGTTTCATGCACGGCATTCCAGTGCTTTACCTGCTTTGGTTTCTTGGCGTTTGCTCAATTTCTGTCTCCGGTTTTGGTATTCTGTCTCCTGTCCTTGACCTGCTTGTACCTGACTCAGATTCCTTTCTGCTCCCTGGCTGATCAACAAGCTCTTCGTCTGACCACCGAGAACCAGCCTCTACCCCGGTACCTGACCCACCTTCTGTCCCTTGACTAAGTCTTCAGTCTGACCTTTGCTGGACCATTCAGCTTCGACCTTCGGACAGCCTCTGACCCTCCACTACGCCTACTCCAAGCTCTCACGGTGAACGACCTTTGGACCGACTTAGACATCCCACTCAGCGTGACCCCCAGTCTTCATGGGACCTTCCTCAGATTCCTGGATCCTGGTTATATGAACTCTGCCCACCATCGGGTGATGAGGAGGACCTTGGACGTATTGTTAATCAGACTTGTGAACTGTTTATTGAATAAGAATCGATCAAGACTTTATTATTCGATCTCAGCTTGTGGTTCTGCACTTGGGTTCTTTGTTGGTCTGACACAAAGTCAGTAATCCCAAACATGGAGCTGACAGAGGGAACACTAATGTGGATACTAATGTTGCAGCGTTTCCACTGGTAAGGTTTCAAAGTGAAGCTTCAGGAGGGAAAAGACAAATAAGCGGCAAGTTTCATTTTCACTTGTGTGGGCAGAGGTCCGCACCGCTCCTTACCCCCATAGTATTCTAAGTAGGACATAAAGCGGCCCAACCCTGGGTAGTTGTGTGAAATCTGTCAGTAGTTTTGCACTAACTCACACAGTGGCTCTTTGAACAGATCCTCTACCTCCACGGTTCTAGCTGGTATTTTCCGTCTGGGTACGCATCCGCCAGCACCTGGAAAACGGACAGAACTGTGTACGCAGAGGACGGACAGAACACTGCGTCAGTATCTGTCTGTGTCTTTAACGTTACTTCCAGTTGGCATTACTTTTATCACCATCATGTATTTTGAAAAATCTCCACTTTGCTGACATTACTCCTCCGTACCTGCTGCACTGAACTGGGAATGTCACGCTGCCTTAAGTGGTATTGGTGCAGCTGTATCTGAGTATTTTTACGAGTAGAAGTACAATTACTCACGCTCAGTATGAGACCCAATGCTGATACCAGTATCAGTGCATCCCTAGTTACAACCAATTGTACTAAAATAACACCATATATTTAGTGTTACTGCTACCGGTCAGCGATATTCTTTTTTATTTATATATAAAACTTTAAGAGCTGAAGCTAAAAAAGTTATACGTGTCAAATGCTGAAACAAAATGACCATTACCACACTTTAATCTAGTAAGTAAAAGAAAAACATGAACACTAAACCATTGCATTTCCATTAAGATGATGACTACCTACAGGGTAAGAACAGCTTTTAATTAAAAAAAAAAAAGTCTAATTTTGCTTGTAGACTTATAGTGGAAGTGTCACCCTATTTTACATGGAAAAACCCCATCACAATTAAATCACAGATATTGCTTGGTCTCCCACAGCTACCTCAACAGACATCATCCATCTCCTCGCAGGTAATTACATCTCACTTTAATCTTTAATCCCACTGACTGGGGTACCTGCAGACCCAGAGGTGGACATATATTCCTATCTCACAACTGCTTCCTTATACCATTTTTGTCCTGATGACTTTTTAATGTCATCTTCTGTATCTAAACTGTTTTATTTCTGTTTTAAAAAAGAAAAAGAAAAAAATACTAATGTATAGGCAACAATCAAAAGCACAAACCTCTGTCTTTGCAGGTTTTAAATTTAATATATGACCATAAAAATAAGACGAATACTTAAATATGTAATGCTAGATGGTGGTTATGTATAAGGTGCTGTAGATAAATGTGTGAATAAGCTGTTAAATGTTATTTTTTGGGGGGGTTTGTATTAAGGAAGGTGATAAATGTCATCCCCCTAAATGCACAGGTCAGTGGTTTATTTTATGCAAATGTTATGAATAAGTGGATACAAAGACTTAGCTGTAGATGGTATGGAAAATATAACTGCAAGCCTGCAATTTAACTCTGGGTGGACAATACTTTGGAAATATGGTCTTCTGTTAAGTCCTGTCTGGTAAAGAAAATAATGTTGCTGACCTGCAGAGATATATTTTTTTTTTATTTTAAATTATTATTATTTTACTCTTCCCCTTCTTTTTTCCTTGCAAGTATGTGTATGCGTGGGGAAAATAAAATGCATAAAGGACAAGAATTGTTCAATATGTATGAGACTGAACTGTATGTCAAAGAATCTGTTCTAATGTTAATAAAAAAAGAAGGAAATGTTATGAATAAATTTGTGGACATGTTATCGTTTACGGGCCTCAGGTTTTGTTGACAACACATGAATACATACTATAAACTGATTAAGTTTGGAAATGAAATTTAACTTTTGCCTACACATACTTTCTTCTTTTCCACATAAAATATATATATTCACTGTTACTAATGATTTATTGATTAATTGGTATGAAAATCACCACAGATGGCTGCTAATGACATTTGTCCCCTCTGAACCTTCTGTCTGGTCAAAACAACATATTCTACCTTCATCTAAGTGAAGTCCTGTTTTATCAGTCTCTGTATGTCTTATCTATTCTCTTTCTTATCATGTGTGTTTTAATGTCATATTTTTATCACTTTTCCACCACAGATAATTTTTCTAGTATATTTACAAGAGACAGAAGGAGATGAGACTTGTGAAGTGCTTATCATTAATATTCATTGAAGGGAAAATTATGATTAAGTACAACTTGGATTCCATTTCTAAAGTCAATTTTGTCATTGTTATTGAATAAGGTAAAGTTGTGTGTGCAATTATAACTGCTCTGCTCTGACAAACACACAGATCTCAGCTCCTAACTTGATGAATGTAGCTTAATATTGTTAATAATAATAATAATAATAATAATAATAATAATAATAATAATAATAATAATAATAATAATAATAATAATA
>JAQQZY010000023.1:6602058-6617447 GCA_030068375.1 Ostorhinchus rueppellii
TAGATAGATAGATAGATAGATAGATAGATAGATAGATAGATAGATAGATAGATAGATAGATAGATAGATAGATCATGTCATGTCATGTCAGATGACTTTATGAGGCTGTTTATTTTATCCTTCTCTTTAATAAGCTGAGACAATCCATTGACACAGACACATAACGCCATTACGACGCTGTGGCGAGTAACTCCTTTGTGTTAAAAGACAAACGGCGGTGCAGAGCATACAGAAAATCAATGAGGGAGAAGTATTGAGCTGCTGGTGATGGTGTGCGCTAGAGTGTGTGTGTCTTCTCATGTGTGTGTGTGTATGTACCTTAAATAGAGTTGGGGAGGGGAGGGGGGTGACACGAGCCTTGCTCTTTCATCACACTGACACACACACTAAGTTGAAATCACACACCCTTGGGTTTACAGTGGGTTATTTAGGTGTATCTAAAAACAGGACAGAGGCGCTCTGTTGTGTGTCGTGCAGAGGATGCTGCCAGTGTTGTGGAAATTTGCAGGGCTGGTGCAGGCTACACCCCGGGGGGATTTAGAGGCAAGCCGTGTAGCCTGCCCTCTGGGAGTTTGACCAGCTGTGCAGTTTGCTAACAACAGTGTGAGGCTGGATGCTGAGGTGGGACCTTTTTCTCTGAGAGGCCTTCAATGTGTTGGGGGGGGGGGGGCGCAATCAGCCATGTCACACAATAAGTGTTAACTGGGATTACATTCTGCTGTTGGACACATGAGGTGTTGCTGGTGTCAAGTGGCCTGGACTCTGTTCAGCCAAAAGGGTCATTTACTGAGAAAACAAAAATAAAATGACCAAAGTGAAACAAAGAGAGGGATAGTCAAAAAAAAAAAAAAAGCAGTAACAGTATCTGAAAAATCTTACAGTACGTATTATAAGGGAAAAACGTTTTCTGTACGTTCTCACTTATTTCTTTAGGTTTAACACTTTTTTGTAAAACCTGAACCAAAGCTGAATCACCGGAAAAGAAAGAACTATGAAATCTACACCAAGTCTGAGTGATGTAACTCTTCACAAGCGTATTTTCCTGACATAAAGGAAAGCCGTGACACATCCACAGGGGCAGAAAGCATCCATCCCATCCAACCTAAGGCCTGAATAGACCTATGATCTGAAAGGAGAGGCGGGCTGAGTGTCCCCACACAGCAGTGCCCTCTTTTCTGCTCCCAGACTTGCATGTGCAGCTAACAGGTGGCCTTTTGAGGAAACACAGGATGGGGACAATAATGGAGCACTCTGGGTGGCATTCTGGATTTCAAGCACAACCTCTAGTGTGTGATAAACAACCACTGTGATCAACACAGCCTCCTACCACAGCCTGTATTATATATAACTGTGTTGTAGGTAGGGCACAGCAGAGTGAGCATCTGCTACTGGGGCAGCGTGAGGCCAAAGGAGTGGCCTGGAACTGAGGTTCACACCCAAACGAAATAATTCACCTCAATGTAAACAGTGACTGATACTGTGCAGCAAATTAAAACTAAGCTTAATTTGGCCGTCATCATTCATAGCTTTAATAGTAGCTATTTTTGCAAGATTACAAAACAACAGAGTTCCTAATTAATGATACAGTGGCTGCTTTAAGAAAAGCAAAGTTCAAGGACTGGTTTTCAACTCTTATTATTATTATGATAGATCATTTAGAAGTGTGTGACCTTGGTCGAAATGATGCATTATTATCAACAAAACTGCACAATATGGTGTCGTATATGACATAATGCCATTGTATAAAATCTTATAACATTTAGTTGCTTTGTACCAGTGTTTTGTAGATGAATGTGTACATTTACTTATTAAAGTATGAAGGTTTTAATCAGTATGTAAATCATACAAGCATTGTTTTTATTTTTTATGTATATTTATTTCATATATGGTACACCAATATATGTATATATTTGTTTGGTTATTTTACAAATCTGTGATTACACTATATTTGTGAGAAATGCTGGGTGCCTAGTGTTTATATACATACAGACAAACATTTTGGAACGGACTCCAAGTTGAATTACTTCATCAATGAAAACTTCTATGCATAAAACAAGCCAGTTGTGCTCAAATTGAATAAGTTCTGTATTTCTTCATGTAGATTTTCTGAAATGCTATCGTTACTAATGGAATAAGAAAAAATATGTGCATGTCACACTGGGAGTGTATGAGCCCATTAAACAGACCACTCTGAGTGAGTGCACACGTAGGGATTCATAATGGCCTATTCAGAATCAAGAATCATGGCGTCCTCATGAAATGGAGAGGAGCATTGTGATATCAGGGGAAATCTACAGAAAAGACACAAATATGAATCAAGTGATAAGCATTTTAAAGGATGAATACACTATGGACGTCTGTCTTTTCCAAGTAGCGCCTCAGTTTGGGTTTCTCTTCTGAAACTCAGGTGCTGAGGTTGTAATTGTCTGAGCTCAGCAATGTGTGTTGAGTAATTGTGTTCTCCAGCATAAAATATAATAACATCTAGGAATCAGCTCTCAATTTTAGGAAACAGGAGCTTGGAGATTAAAATTGCGTTACATTTGGGATTTTGTTGAAAACAAAATGTGTGTGCGGCTTTTATCAGCACAGCATACAATGAAACACACTCCCCTGGGAGACGTGTATCAGAGCTGGAGTGAGATAAGTATGAAGTGATAGGTAATCTAGCAACAAATTGCAAAGGGGCACTACTGAAGGAGTGGACGATTAAGTTCTGATGAGATCAGAGACCTTGCTCATCAGTCTGCCCCTTAAGCATAGCAGCGCTTTTGTGACACACTTGTTATAAAAATATATTTAACAGCAAGTGGACTCAGATATGTGGAGGGCAAGAAGGAGAAGCAGTGAGGCGAAGCAGGAGGCAATCCTGCTATTAAACTGTTATATCTGTGCATCTTTTAGCTTCACCTGCTGTGACACCAAACCTCCAGGAACCATCTGCTCCTGTTGTTACATCGCTCATAGCAACCAGCAGGGCCATAAGGATCCAGCAAACAAAGACTCCAGAAACAGACTGTGGATGCAGAGCTGTCATGTCAGGCAGAGGCCACCTTCAAGGTTCTTTTCTTCTTGGCCACATGCACAGATTAGAAGTTTAAATCAGGTAGTCTCCTGTCTGTTAATGTGATATTAACTGGAGCAGAGATTTCTGTGCCACCTATTAATCAAGGTTGCGAGCGCGAGTTCAATTTGCAAATTTATTACAGGCTGTCAAAAAGAGACCTGCGGGTCATTTTGACTGCACAGGATGAAACAATATCTCTCCTTTGCGTTTCATGATTCACCGAGCAAGAGCTTCTGCACGTAAATAGACACCACGGAGAATGGGGGAAAAAAACACATCATTTAAAAACAATACTCACGACTGAAATTAGATGTCTTATCTGTTTTTATCCGGCATACTGAGTCACAAATACAATCCATTGTGTCATTACATGCCTAATGTTTGATGCCTGAGCACTTCCTTTTATATCTGTCCTCTAGGTCTGCTTTTCACAACCATATTATCATAAATATAAACTCAATAACAAGTGCCCAAATTACAGCTCCACTTAATGCCTCTGCATAATAAACACTTCTGCCAAGCTGCAGTTAACATCATAAAACTTCATTTCCTCAAGGGCCAATAGCACTGACTTCAGCAATAAAGAAAAACTGCTTTGTCTCCAAAAATCCTCTGCAAACAATATCAAAGGGGTTTACACATCGACTAGTAGGTTTGTTGTACGTTTTGGGTGTGTATTAGATGATGAGGGCCTCTGGAAATAACACAGGGTGATAAAAAAAAAACAAAAAAAAACAAGAGCCATAAGGAAGGTCCATCTGTCAGCAAGTGAGCCGGAGCAGGGAGCAGGGAGACACCAAATGATTCAGTGGTAATTTGGTTGTAGGTACAACAGATGTGGGGAACATTGTCAGTGATGCATGGAAACATCAGCAACATCCGGCGATGTGGACCTTATCTCCCGTTTCAGTGCACCAAGGCCTGTGCACAGACGCACTCATAGACTTTCTCTTGGTTACAATCAGTGCACGCACACAAATACACCCTCACAGCAGGGAAACCTCCTCCAGACACCCACATAGAGACACGTTCCAAAAATGCTGTGAGACACAAACAGCACCAGTAGCACAGCAAGAGGCGTCCCACAGAGAGAGGAGAGAGAGAGTGAGACAAAAGAGAGAAAGAAGGAGGGGGGGGGGGGATGAGAGGAAAGGAGAAAATAAGATGTAACGCTGTGAGAGTGAAGAGTGAGAGACTGAGTGAGAAAAGTGAGATGTGAGACAGAAACAGGAAGGGAGGGAAAGAGAAAGAAATCAAAGCAGAAGAGGGACAGACACAGAGGGAGGATTTATCCTGTCTTAATTAGAACAAAGTGTCGGTGGCATCTTTCATTTTGTACCAGATAAGTACACCAGCTGAATCCCCTCAAACACAAAACAAACAAACAAACAAAGGTTTGGCTTCCACAACCAACAACAAACCATGTACTTTGCGAACCCCTGAAAACAGGACACCTGGGTCTGTCTCAATCTGGACACTCCTCATGGGAACGGTTTGACCGGCCAGCGGGGGAAACACTCCTGTTTAGAGATGATCAAGTGAAGCATGCAAACACATTCTATCAACCCAAAGTTTCTCCCCCTTTTATGGCAGCACGGCGTTGACTGCCTGCCAATGTTGAAAGAGACTTGATCAAACAGATGCATCCACGCTTGGCAGCGACGTTCAAGGCAACTTTCACACCCTGGTGGAGGAGACTAGACGGATGTTTAGCAATGTAGACTTCTGGCAAAAAATGAAAATCAGGAGAATAAGAAATAAAGGGAACGATTTGTGTGATGTGTGAAAGGACAAAATGAGGACAAACTGTGCTATCTTCAAGGCTGAACCATCTCAACTGGATCCTCCGTATCTTTGGAAATACTCAGATCATATTCCATTTAGAGGTGGATACATTTTTGGAGGGAATACAGAATTAATTTCCTCCTGAACTTCAAACATTAAGTGTGTCCTTAGGTTCCCTTTTCATTTTCATACAATTCACTTATGTATGATCAATTGGAGCTTTGTTTTGGCCCCAGGTCCACTCACAGAGGGGTCTCCACTGCTCTTCTGATCATGTCTATTGCTTCCCTGCTGATTGACTTGCAATTAATTAACATTAACTCGTTAAAACGAATCCACCAATACTGTTCCTTTGCAGTTTTTCACTTTTAATTGCTTGGTGTCACACTGAGAACTTTAATCTCCCCCTCCTCCCTCCTCCCTCCCCCACTTCTCACTTCTACCCACACGCTCAGACACACAAACTCACACTCCTTTTCTTGTGCAGTGAGTAACAATGAGCTGTCAAGAAGAGATAATCGCTGCAATCATTTCTGATTCTCCTCACCATTCACCCAATAAATTCCTTTGTGTCGCTGATCTGATTTTAAAGCATAACAGCAGGAAACACCGCCGTCGCCAAAGTTACACTGATTATGGAGTTAAATCTGTTTTTCCGGTGCCAGATCAAATCTAACGTGATAGATGCAAACAGTCATCCTTGTGTTTTGTCAAAAATCCTTTTTTTTGTGATACACTGAGGGCTGAATATCCACGAATTCAAGTAATAACTTTTGTGAAAATATGGAAATGCGATACTGGTGCGTATTTACGCACAGATGAAAGTGGTGCTAATTAGATGGCGCAAAACCTAACAGCACATTCTCTGGGACAGAGGTAATTTAAGACCCGCGGAGACCTAGAATTAGAATAGACTCCATCCAATCTATTAAATGTATTGTGAAAATAACACAGGACATGGTGCTACAATAAAGTCATATAAGAATACAAGGAAAAAAAGGCAAAGCAAATAAAACCTATTGGAAAAATACTTTATGCTCTTGGTTTTCGGTTATGAAGTGGAATGATACCTACAGAATGATCCCCACCAGCCTCACAAAGCAGTAAATATATAAGTAAAGTGACTTACCCGTGCGTTAGTTTGTTGTTTTCTTGTTTTCCTTCGGTGTTTATGGTTTCAGTGTGAGCTCAGTCATATGGGGATGGGACCGTAACAACAGTAACACCTCTGTAGTCCGCTCTCCGTACACCCTGGGATGTGTCGAGCATCGGGTCTGTCTCCAGCTTCTTATGAGGAGGAGAGTCACCGGCTCCGGTGCGCGCTCCCCCCCCTGTGCGCGTCCGCGTCATGGCTGGTGGTTATAGCCGCCTGGGCTGGGGTTCACGGAGGGCTGCTTGTCCCAACAGGTGAGATGAGCGTTTAGTTTTTGCATCAATGTTCCCTTCACCTTCTATCTATTATTATATGTTTTTTCTAACTATTATTTATCATTTTTTGTGTAAGAAGCAAATAATTGAGAGGTGAAGTTGATGCTCTTGGCTGGATTATGGAAAATCCCTGCATGTTGCAAATTGTTGTGCAACCATTGCCTAAGAGTCTCAGCACCATATTTATGTCTATTGGGGGAAAAAAATGTAAAATAATCACGTGAGACTGTAACCTTCATCTGAATGGATTTATTCTCGATCAATAGACACTAGAAACACGAGTTGACCTGAGTGTTTGCATCATGCAGAATACAACTTGAAAAACTTAACACCTCCAGCAGTGAGCAGGGCCTTATATATATATATATATATTATGGAGTGAAACCCTCTGCAGTGAAACCCTCTAACTGCATTTTTCATGGACTGCCCACTCTGGACACTTGGACTGCAGAATACCAGCAACACTGAGCCTGTTGTGCACGGACTGATCTAAGTCTATGTATTTGGACAATGATTGTGTATTAATCTCTTAAGGGAACCGCTTGACATTTGGAGTGTGTTATTTAGCTTTTTCTTCTGCTAGAAAAAGAAAAAAAAAAGCAGTGAACAAGCTTTATACTCATTTGGTTTAAGTACAAACAATGCTGACAAGCCACTTACTGAACAGTGAGGGGAACACAGTGGGTCTGAGTCTGCTACAAGAAGATAACAGACCAAAAAAAAAAAAAAAGCTCTTACTTTGAAGTGTGTACATTCAGACCATGTATACAAATCAAATCTATATAAAAAGGAGTGTGTCACTTTCATTACTTATTCATGTAGCTATTTATTATGGGTTTACAGGGTAGCCTAAAGTTCCTCTTCACATGCTGATCCAGAGGCTGTAATTTCCACTTGGATTCATTAGTTTCTCCACTTCCACATGAATTTGAGATTTCCTCGTATTGCTTCATGCTTACAGTCTGTGTCGGGCACATTTCACAAAGATATCAACGGAGCTGTAAAGCAGAGACCGCTATTTGAATGGGACCCCTGTTGCTCATGTGGGTTGGAAAAGGTTTTTGATGGGAGTCAGAGAGAACAGGAGTCACTGTTAGTGGCCCCCATACTGGCATCAAGAGCTTTTTATTCATAAATGTAGTCTCATGGGTCTGAAGTCGTCTGCATCACCATCAGATGCAGGTATGAGGAGTAGCTCCGGGTACTGTAATTCAAGTTTTCTACTCTGGAAATGCAAGTGGGTGAAGTTTGTTAGAACATATGTTACAGTAAGAAGCACCAAGTTTCACTATTTCCAACCACATTTTAAATATTTTTGACTTCCAAACCCAAAGTTATTTGATACTCCCAAACACTGTAAGCTCTGCTACCATTTCAAATGAAGCTTTGTACATGTAAGTGATTACAAATTATCCAGAGGACACAGGAGACGCAGTCCCTTAAGCGTCAAGGTCACCTGACGAACCAAATTAATGTTATTATTCTTCAAAAGGTTGGATTCAAAGCTCCAGAAAAAAAAGAAAAAACTCTTTAGAAAGCAATGTTTACTGTAACTACACTATAATTAGTGTGCAAACAGTTCGAGTCAACGCTGCACTGTTTTCTCAGGGCCTGTGTATCATTGTGTTATGAGTGCTGCCTATAATTAGAAAGTTACACAGTGAAAAAGTACGGAATGGACAGTCTGAGCCACTGCAGCAGGAGAAGCAAGTCTATTAATGTGTAACGTGGTGGCATGTCACGTAATTGGTTCATGCAAAGGGCAATTAGTTGTAAAAAAAAAAAAAATCTAATCGAGGTGCCCTTTTAGAAGAAATAAAGTGAGTCATCAAGTAAGTAAATGCTAATTGTAATGTATTGTGTAAACAAATGTTGGACTACGGCAGCTTAAGTTCACAAACATTACAACATAGCAACCTGAAGCAGAGATTTGTGAGAATGTTTTAGGTTTTTAACCCTTTCATGCATGAATTATGAGTCTTAATCAAGATTTTTTTTTTCCCTGAGTGTTTTTATTCCTCTCAGCATTAAAAAACAAAGCAAGTGAAACATTTTTTATGAACCTATTTTTGATGGAGTTGCAAAACTGCCCACTCAACTGGACACAGTGCATTTAATTTCTGAAGCAGAGAAATATATTTACTGATACACTGTGTGAAAACTGTGACATAAAAACATTTTTAATGCTGCTAATCCAATGTTTTCCTCACATTTACCATTCTCTAATACTAGTCATTACTCATTCATGGAGATAATATGCAAAAATGAAAAAAAAAACTAAACAAACTTTAAGAAAACCCTGTTAATTATAGTCTAATAACAATAATATGCAATTGATTTACACTCAACCATGTTAGTGCAGATCAGTTTTATCTAGAACAGCAAACTTACAGTAATGGTATGAATGTCAGTGTATTATGGGATGGTGCATAAGTGTCCACTGTGTTGACTGATATGGAACTAAAACAACAAAATCCATGACTATATAAGAGAACAACAGTAGAATAACTGTCCGCTATGCATGAAAGGGTTAAACATTTAGGCTCATAATGAAGTGAAACAAACAAAAAAAACATGTTAAAATAAAAAGTCCAGAATATTCATTGGAAAATATCACCTTCTACAGTGGTACTGTAAAAAAACAAACTCCAAATACCACCAAACAGAGCAATTATTAGAAAGATACAAAGATGTCACCAACCCCGTACAAGCGCACGGTGGAATATATTAGCAGTAGGAGATGATCGGGAGGAAAAGCAGTGGGACCCCCTGCCAGGCCTTCTCATACATTACCAGCTCAGAGCTTCCCAGCAGGCATCAACCACCACATACCAGGGTGTCGAGCTTTTATATCGCCAGGGGCCGGCTGGTTTTAATATGGGGCAACACTCCACTTTCCCCGTTTCACTACGTGGCTACAGTCAGTCACTCACTTCCCTGACACATCCACGCCGAGAAAAAAACACCCACACAAAAGGATTAAAATAAAGGTTCTCACCATTTAATTAAAATCGATTGTCAGGAGAATAACACACAAAATTGTGCTTGGTGTGCTTAACTGAATTGATGCAAATGAATTTTATACATATACACACTTGTATGTCACATATATGTACAAATGACAGATACAATACTGTGATGCGAGTCCACATGTAAAGCAAATGTAACTTTGGGTAGTATTTTCAGAGCAAGGCAAGACTTGTAAGATCCGATCCTGCTTTCGTTTTAGCTATGGGTGTGTTGTTGAAAGACGAAATCACCAATACAGTCAGCCACTTTACAATTGCACAGTGCTTTATGTTTGTTACATACAGATGCTGCAGTTTTATTGCCTTCAAACATTTGCATTTTTGATTGTGTTGAACTTGTACATGCCAGTTAAATACAGTAAACCCACGGGCCAATGCCACGGCCAGCTCAGTGACAAAAAGCTCCATGTGATGCTTTGATCAGAAACAGTTACGATTATTTTAACCTGAAATATGCATTGTTAATCCTGACACCAAGCACCTTGGGAAAGATTGGAGAAATCAGAAAATCTACATCACAGTAGAATACTGCCACCTTGTGGAGGAACACAGCCAAAACTATCGCTTGAATAAAGTGCTGCTACTCTCGCTGATAAAACATTTTCCCTGATGTCACTTTAACAGCTACACAAGTGACAGTGATCATGATTCATTTGCTAATCTCAGTTCATTTACTGGCAGTAATGATAAAGAGGAAATCCGCTCAATCTTCCACGACTATGGTGTCAGACTGCTGGAAACTAAGAGACTTTTAAGAGTACTGCAGCCTTTAACAGGAATTCAAATCAAACTAAATGACTTCTGAGTGAATGATGCTTTTATCACATCAGCCTCAAGGCACGTTAAACACATTTTATGTAAAAAAAAAAAAAAGTGTTGCTGCTAAAAGCTGTAATTACCCTTGTGTGACTCACTCATACTCTCTGTCTTACAAACACACACCAGTCAAAAAAAATGTCATTTCCCCATGTGGGCGGACAGTGTTGTGCATTGGCAGCATGTCTACAACTTATGCACACTTTTAGAAAATACTTCTGTTTGGAATACATTTTACTACAAACTGAAGCTCCTGACTGTCATCACACTCTATCAGTTTACTGACTTTCCTTGAAAAGAGGACATACTCCTGGTGCTGAATGAAATCAATAGGCGGTATTGACAGAAGCAAACTAAGTGACGGTGCAGAATGTTGGACAGAGAAAGAAATAATGATTTTCATGAACCCAGGACTAAAATCAAAATAAACTGTTATATCACTGCATTAGTGACCCTTTACCTTTAAACCGTACCTACATAACACCAGCAGCTTTCACTCAGTGGCAGTATGTGACCGTCATCCTTACATTCTGAGCTTATTCGTTCTGGTTGCACGACTTCTGCATCCTATCGCACTCATGATGGCGTCAGTGCTGTGGAGTCCAGGCTCTGTCTCCCAGCTGGTACCTCATACTTGAAGACCACACTGAACAGCTTCCCCCCCAGTCGGTCAGCCAGCCAGGAGTTTTTGATGACGGCCATTTTGAGGCTCTCACAGCTGAGCATGGCGTAGTAGTTGGTGTGAATGGCTCGGCCCATACCCTCAATAATCACCAGGTCGGTCTTCCGTTCCCGCACCACTGTCGCCAGCACTTTGTCCAGACGGCTGGAGAACGCAAAGAAAAGGTTTACCTTAAATGATCAGAATGCAGGATTTTTCTTCAATATCATAGTCTGACCATTCAAATGATGTTTAAATCATCCCAATATATAAGAAATTGTCATAGCTAGGACAAAAGTGGAGGTTTTCCAGATCACTCTACAGTTTTACCAGTTTACTGTAGCCACACTGTGACAAATTTGCATACAACTGTATACAGCACATATAATCCAGTAGGGCTGCACAATTCTGGTAAAAATGTGAATCATGATTGGTTTTTTTTGCTTAGAATTGAGATTCCGATTCTCTGGCACGATTTTTTTTTTTTTTTGCAAAATAGTTACTGCACTGCCAAGGAAATGGGTTGTTTTCGTTCACATCACTTCGCAAGTTGTCTGGTCACTCATGGTCCAGGTTGCTAAGCGACCTCAGCTGATCTGTGAAAGTTTGCAGCACAAAGAAACTTTCCAGCCAGCACATCAGAATATTTCTTGTACTTGTCTTTTTCTGCTCATCTGGGGCCGAGTACAGGGGACAGCAGCTTCAGCGCTGAAGCCCATACAGCCCTCTCCCCAGCCACTTCCACCAACTCTTCTGGAGGAATCCCAAGACGTCCCCAGGCCATCTGAGTGATAGAATCCCCCTAGCATAGCCTGGGATGGGTCTGAGGTCTCCTCCTGGATGGACATGCCTGGAACACCTCCCTAGGGAGGCGACCAGGAGGCATCCTCACCAGATGCCCGAACCACCTCCACTGGCTCCTCTCGACATGGAGAAGCAGCGGCACTACTTCAAGTCTGAACTCCTCACCTTATTTCTAAGTCTGAGCCTGCCCACCCTGCGTAGGAAACTCATTTTGGCTGCTTGTATCCGTGACCTCATTCTTTTGGTCATTACCCAGAGCTCATGACCATAGGTTAGAGTTGGAACGTAGATTGACTGGTAAATCGAGAGCTTCGCCTTACGGCTTAGCTCCCTCTTTACAACAATGGACTGGTTTAACATCCGCATTACTGCAGACGCTGCCCTGATCCACCTGTCGACCTTTTGCTCCATCCTACCCTCACTTGTAAATAAGATCCCAAGATACTTGAACTCCTCCACCTGAGGCAGGACTTCCTCCCTGACCTGGAGTGGGCACTCTACCCTTTTCCTGCTGAGGACCATGGCCTCAGACGTGGAGGTGCTGACCTTCATTCCAGCCGCTTCACACTCGGCTACAAACTGCCCCAATGGAATATTTTTAATATAACATTTTTGGAGAGGGCAAGACTTTTGATTCTTGTTTAAAGGCCAAGTTATTGTCACTGGCACAGAAAAGAAAAGGAGAAGAACAGTGCACAAGTCAGAGAAGTGAAAGTGAAAAGAAACTTGGATCTGTACGACAGAAAAGAAGACCAACATGAGATTAACACCGCCGAAATGTGAACCTTTATTAGGCAGAGTTCAGGTGGGTGACCCTCACTGCTGCCACTGGGGTTTTCATCCATTTCACTCTCTTTACCGCAGATGTTCCTCCGCTGTCATTCTATTTCTTCACTCAGCTGCAGCCGACAGCAGCAGGCTCCTGTGTTGTACAGATGCTTTACCATTGGCTGAGGGAAGCAGCAGCGGTGCTGCTGTGTTTGTGGGTTTCTTTTTTTTAATGCAGCCCATGAAATTAAAAAGATGAAGAATGGTCCGAGTTTAGAAATGAGATCACGTACATGTGTGAATCGAAATCACAATCTTTTAGTGATTAATTGTGCCACCCTAATGTACAGATCAGGGATCTGCCAGCTGTAGAATCCAAAGAGTCAGTTTTGATTGGGGGGGGGTGCGACCGGAGCCATACAAAAAATATTTGAACACATCTACATTTTACCACATTCATCTGTAGCGCATTTGTGATTAGTTTGTTATTTAACTATTTAAATTTGTATTCCATTAGAATAAAGCAATGTTTGGTGCATTTATGAAATTATACAACGACATTAAAGAAAATATTAAAGATTTGTGTCATTTTCTAATGATGTTCACTATTTCCAAACAAAACTATTGTGTGATAGATAAAAAACTGCCATGTATACGTGTTGATGTTTCAACAGCTAAATTACTACTGTAACTAATGCAAACTGACTATCTTCTATTAAATTTGGCAAGAAAACAACGCACTGTTGCAATCAGCGCAAATCCATAGATCAAAATGATCAAAACTCCAAACCTTAGATCCAGGCAGGGGGAACTGGAACCACTCTGGACCAACGTCAGCCTGTCCTCCTTCAGCCCAGCCCTGAACAACACACCAAAGTTCAGTGCAAATGCAGGGTTTTAGGTCATAAGGTCAGATTTCCAACACAATATTTTACAAGTTTAGAATTATAGGTATGTGATTTACAGTTACTGTCTGTTTTCTGCACATTTCAAATTTGCATTAGTTAGTTCTACCAAGCAAAAAAAAAAAAAGACAAACTAACGTCATTTTAATCCCACTATGAACACTTACTGTATCACTGAATCCATAGCAGCAATCCTTTCTGTCAAAATTTGCAGTTCGCCGTTTGTTACATCATTCAAAGCCGGGCCAGAGTTGCTGGCCAGCACAACCTAAGGAATGGAAAAATAGGCGACTATTTAGATACGACCAAATCTAGTGTATTCTGATGGAAGCTGTTAGGGTGCCTTACCTCTGTTCCTCGAGAGAGAAGCTCTCTGACAAAAGGCATCACCCCTAGAATGATGTCTATTCCACTATTATCTACGAAAAACAAGGCACACTTATGAGGAGGACCCTGCAAGAGAAGACCAGGATGGATTGTATTCAAAAGGTAATGACATAAAAACAGCACCACAAGAATGTAATATTGCTAAACGTGTTTGCTTTGGGGTTCATCCCTGTTAATTTTGATGATGATTGGTAATGTAAGGCCCAATCCCAATTCACCCCTTTGCCCTAACCCTTACCCCTAACCCTTGAAACGGAGCTGCAAGGGGTAGGGGTTGATACATTCTCCCATGAAATGGGACAACACTTTGCGACCCATTACGCCATCAGCGGTCATTAACGCCGCTATAAACAGATGTAAAACTTTGTTTCTGTAAATATTCTCCATGTCGTCAGCAGCTGTAACCATCTCTGTTCCATGGGCTTTGGTCATATTTTTACGTCTACCAACTAAAAACCGCAGAAATCCGATCTATAACGCACTGAAACAGTATTAACTGGTCGAGCGAATGATTAAGTTGTTTATGAAGAAAGTCCTTACATTTGCGTGTTTCTTTCATCGCTGCTGCACATTTTTGGTGTGTTTACTTCCACCTTGCCAATGATCTGAACAGAATTATGTGAAACTCCTCCTACCCCTTCATTCATAGTGTGGGCCTGGAAAATCTCAGTTTCGAGGCAAATACAGCCCTTTGTCTTAGCCCCTCCCCTCTGTCGAACTGAGAATCAGGACAACACTACCCCTTCACGTGAACACACAAAACGGAGGGGTAGGGCCAAGGGGTGAATTGGGATTCAGCCGAAATGCTTTTGATTAAATGTCTAACCTCCCACTAAAACGTGACAAGTGTTATGAAACAACAAAAAAAAAGCCTGACCTTTATTCTCTCAAACCACTGGTCATAAGAATCAACAAGCCATGGGCGTTCTGATGGAAAGAAAGACAAAAGAAAGTTTTATGTATTAAGATATGAGTAACACCATGTACTTACTACTCAGAGGATGTTCAACAGCACAAATTATGATGCAAAAAAATCTAAGAGACCTTCCAGTTGCCGTTTTGCTTCCTCAAAACCAAACTCAGGATCAGACTCCAGGACACTGTATCATATCAAGACAAATTGTGCAAAATGTTAAAAGTAGATCAGAGCAAAATGTTCAAAGCAGAAAAAGATTTCCAGACCTCTGCAGCAGGGGTGTCAAACTCATTTTAGTTCAGGGCCATATTCAGCCAAATTTGATCTGCAGTGGGCCAGACCATTGAAATAATAACATAGCAATAAATAACCTATGTCAACGCAAAACTTTTCTTTATGTTTTAAAGTGGAAAAAGTTAAATTATGTAATGACAATGTTTGTATTTACAAACTATACTTTAAAACAATGTGAATAATATGGATAAACTCAAAAATAAGTATAATTTTAAGAATATCCTGCTTCAGTTTATCATTTACACATGTACATTTTAACTTTTAGATCACAGTGGATCTATAGACTAAAAACATTCAATAACAGATAATAACATTGTTAAAATTACATTTCTCTTAAAGGTGGGGTGGGAGATCTTGGAAAAAACGGTTCCGGCAATTCAACACAAGTGAGATTTGGAAAATATACACTCCCTCCCCTCCTTCCAAAGGCTCTGCCTCCTCCTCTTCACCCTACCCATCGAAACCACGCCTCCACGATTCACCAAAACATGGACGCACAGGGGGAGGGAGAGCCAGACCGAAGTTTGAT
>JAQQZY010000023.1:6617547-6631904 GCA_030068375.1 Ostorhinchus rueppellii
TATATTTATTTATTTATTTATTTATTTATTTATTATTTTTTTAACATATTTACAATAACACAAAAACATTTGTGCAAATCATTCACATAGCCTTTTTCAGTTCCCTCACTCAACTGTATGAACTATATTATTTATATTCAGTTTAAATATTTACTACAATGTTCAATAAGTATGATAATATCTCATAATCATAATAATTAATTAACTTAAGTAATATCTTATTTTATGCATACTTCTATGTTATTCACTTATTCAGATAACACTCGATATTTTGTTATTAAAGTGGATTTATACAAACTTTTAAATGCATGTATTGAAGAACACATTTTCAAATTTTGACCCAGATTATTCCACAGCTGTACCTCGAACACAGACACACTGCCTTTTTATGTTTGTTCTACACCTAATTGTCTGGTTAATTTCAGTTCTCCTTAAATTATAGTGACTGTACCAGGGCTCAAACATCTCCTGTAGTCTGTAGAGGAGCATATGATCATGGGCTTTATGCATTATGATCAGCGCATTAAGATCGACAATTTAAATTTAAAGAACGGAGGAATACGATATGTTGTATGTGTATTTTTAATTAATTGCTTTATTGTTTAATTCTACATATCAAGACCGATTTTAAAGTGCTTTATTGGTTTATGAAACTCTTAATGGTCTTAGCCCTATTTATTTATCTGATTTGCTTTTGACATGCGAGCCCTCTCAGACCCTCAGGTAGTACTTTTAACTGTTCCTAGAGTCCACACTACAACTCATGGTGAGGCCTTATTCAGCTTTTATGGCCCCAAACTATGGAATGATCCATCTGAGGTCTGCTGTGAGTGTTCATGTTTTAAAAGTAAACTTGAAAATGTATCTTTTTAGTTTGGCTTTTTACAAAACTCTTACTTTTTAACAATGCTGTACTGTGTTGCTTTTATTTTTCTTATCTTAAATTAAACCAAAAACAAAAAGTCTTTATTTGCAACTGCAGGACAGTGGGGGGTTTGGTGTAAAACACTTTGTGCTACATGTAAAATGTATGAAAAGTGCTATACAAATAAAGTTTGTTTGATTGATATGCACGCTATATGACTTTTAACTTTAAGGAATCTCCGACAAAAGCAAAATGAACGTTAGATGTTGAATTTTACCCTGTTTTAACACTTTATTTATACATGATGTTTTAGGTATTTCTGTGATTGTGTTGCCCTTGTTTTAGTATCCTTATTTACATCTTGCATCCTGCTGCTGTGCCCTTTTTACTATGTATGTAAAGCACTTTGCAAACACAGTTTTTAAAAGTGCTTTTTAAAGTTATTATTATTATTTTTTTTTAACACTTAAATGCTGCTTTCTCCTTTACTTCACACAGATACAATATACTGTTAATACTTGATAATGAGCTGCGGCACATACTGTATGACATGTAAGAATAGCCACATAAAAGCTCTTCCTGTCAAGTTTAGAAGTCCACATTAAAAATCAAGAGACATCCCTTTTATAATAACACTGACCACAGTCAAAAGAGTTCATGATAAATAAAGCAATGAAATGTGTGCAGGTTCCATTTGTCAGTGACAGACTCCCACACAGAAGATGACTCTCATATTTATTAGCATGGCAGACAGACTTCACTTAGGACCGGCAGACCACATCCATCTAGTAGAGGGACAAGGTCACACACCACATTCCTGCTGGGACAATGTTCTCTTTAGTAGAAGTCGCAAGAAAAAAAGAACAAAAAAAAAAGACCCAAAACCCAACAAGAGTCATTTGAAAGTCACTCGTCTACACTGAGTTGCAACCAGACTAATGGTTTTGGTGCAAGTGTTCTGATGTGTAGTGTACAACATGCTCTATCTGTATGAATCAAGAATCATTTTATGATAAGGAAGGCGCCCAAACTCCCAAAAGAGCACGAACCACATACTGTGCGGCTAAACTGTAAATGAGGGCTTTAGCCTGTTGTTTGTGTGATAAGCAACTAGGCCACCAAGATCCAACAACTACCATCCACTCGCCCTTGTTCTGAGAGAAGAAGAGTTTATCCCAGTCCACATTCTGCTTTAGACACTGTCGTTTAATCTCAATCTTTAAAGTATAGAAGTTACTTTATTCAAGGGCAACAGTTCAAAGTCAGTAATGAGGTAATCCAACTTCCTCTGCATGAAGTGACCCATTTCACAACCTGCTAAACTCAGCAGGAATCACAATGAGACCAGAATGAGCAAGGTGGCTCGTTTCTGATATCCCCTCTACATTTAACAACTCGGAGTCAAAATGAGCCAAACCCTGTGAGGATCACAGAGTAACGAGCTAATAAGCTAATGATACAGATTTCAACGTTACAAACCATGAAATTGCTTCACAAACATGAAGTTGACAAATGAATAAACAGATGCTGGGTTTGATATTCTGCAACCGCTGCATCTCACAATTAACTAAAAATAGACTGCAGAAAAGCATAGTCATTGTGTGATAGCGCTTATCTCCTTCATCACAAAACAAAACACTGCTATTTATAGAAAGCTCTGTTCGATCAAGGAGCCTCGGTGACGGCTGACGCTGAGAGTTTAAGGAAAGTTGAGGTTTGCAGGGCAGAATGTTTTTGCTCTCTTCACCCCTTTTCCCTTTCATTTAAGATCAGTGACTGCGGAAGGACATGTTATAACAGCACTCACAAACCTCCCACCTCGCTTCTCTAAATAAAACTGAAGACCAGGTCCCTACCTCTCAGGAAAAATCGAAATGAATTACCCGCTGTAGCAGGTAATTGATTCCAGCCGTGCCACTCAGTCTTCTCTGGCACTGAATGAACAGCATATTGCCAGTGCGGTGAGACTGCTAAGGCATTATCAATCTACATTACACACCTGTCTGGCACATCTGCTGACAATGACAAGCAAACGTAGTGCTTCAGTTCCTCACTTTGACAGTTAGCCAGTATGCAAACGCAGCAGCACTTCTGTGTCGAAAAACAAAATCAGTACTTTCTTTTTTCAAAACTCAACATTTACATGCCTACCAGTCTCGTTAAAAAACTGGACTGGGGACTCCTGATCCATCAAATCTATTAAATTCACACTTTCACATCACACTCATATCAAGCACATTACATATTTAAGATAATAAGTGAGACTTTTAGCATTGTTATATTTTAACTTGATACTAATATTTATATTTTCAGGGGGGGAACATTATATGAAAAAGAAAATTCAGAAAATATAGCACCTAAATATCTTTTTAAGGATAAAAACAGAAAGCCATCATTGACTCTGTACCGGTCAGTGCACAAACTTAGAAACAGAGTGTGGTGTGTGTGTTTTTCTAAAATGTGAAAGCAATTCCTCCCTCTAGTGGAGCTGAGCAACACCAAGCAGTAAACAACGTATAGCTTAATTAGCTTAGCTCTCTGTCAACACAGTCTTTTATTTAGGTTCAGAAACGTTTTAAAACTCTTTTGATCATCAGTTGACAAGAATTTCAACATATAATAATTGTTACAATAGCCCTAAAAAGACAACTTAACATCTCCTCTGTACCTGATTATACATTTGCTGTGAGGTGAAACCTGACATTTTCTTTGCTGTACCGACCTTTGAGAGTCTTCTTCAAATGAGAAAGGAGGCCGCCAAGTCTCTGCAGGTCAAAGTAGTCCACCTTCCCATTGTAGAAGAGCTGGGGAGGAACGTAGGCTTCTGTGGAGAGACCACAGAGGGACAGTGAACACAGAGGGAAGAAACAAAGGCCTTTTCTGGGATGCTTTCGTCCACATTCTCTTAGTAGTTTGAAGATAAATGCGCCCCGTATACACTGAAGGACTGCCTACTCAGCTGATGTGCTCTGTCTAGCGTCTCGATGGTTTCATATTAAACTTCTAAAGATAAAGAAATTTTTCAAAAAGCTCACAGAGATGTATCACAAGTGCCTAATACATATGATGCTGTGTAAGCTCACCCAAATGACCATACACTGTCGCCACATTTTCCCCTCCGTTAAGAAACAGAGTAACCACAGATAGTATAGATCAGGGGTGTCACACTCATTTTAGTTCCAGGGCCACATTAAACCAATTTTGGTCTAAAGTGGGCCAGACCAGTAAAATAACAACATAATACATACATAATGTCAACTCCAAACTTTCCCCTACATTACAGAGTGAGAAAAGTTAAATTATGCGATGAAAATGTTTACACCTACCAACTATCCTTTAAAACAATGTGAATAACATGAACAAACTGACATTTATTGAGAAAATTGAGTGTAATTGTAATAATATTCTGTCACAGCTTATCCTTTCTCCAAGTACATTATCAATTCAAGAAGTTTATTGCCATTTGTGCGTAACACACAGGAATTTTTGTGCGGTCGCTCCCAGGATCAGATAAAACAAGAACATAAGACAACCATAAATTATATATAAAACTAGAGAAGCACTCAGAGAGCGCAGACCTCCGCCAAGGCAGTGTTTGTACTTTCATCCACTAGATGATGCTGAATGTACAGATCACCACCAAAATCTAATCATCTGTAAAATACCCCATTTCTGACAATCTGTGAAAATTTCATGAAAATCCATCCATAACTTTTTGAGTTATGTTGCTAGCAGAAACTGACAGACAAACCAACGCCGATGAAAACATAACCTCCTTGGTGGAGGTAAGAAACAGCTAAAGACCTATGCACATATAGACAATATATAACATGAAACCTTATATAAAAACCCTAAGATAACTGTTTAAGAACCCAGGAGACAATAAATACAATAAATAGAAAAATACAGTAAGATAGAATAAAATACTATACACTGCAAGAGGGAAGAGGTAGTTGTTTCACACATCCACGTACACACATTATAACATACAGACCACAGTGGATCTATGTAACAAATACATAAAACATTTAATATCAGGCAAAATATTGGAAAAATTGCACTTAAGACATTTGAAAGTGTTCACATTTGTTCAGCTTATTTGCATTTTTGTGAAATGACAGTTTGTTTTAGTGTAAATACAGTAAAATGACATGAAAATGTTTACATTTACAAAGAGAAAAATCTGTAGTTGTGAGTATTTCTATGTTATTATGATGGTATTTTACTGATCTGACCCACTTTAGATTAAATTGGTCTGGATGTGGAACCTGAACTAAAATAATTAACATCTTAAGTGTAAGTTTTGCATTTCACAAATTCATCCCATGGGCCAGACTGGAACCTTTGGCGGGCCAGATTTGGCCGCCATGGTATAGATAATTAAATACACATTCAGAAATATGTATTAAGATTCAGTTCTTGCTAAAGTTGTCATATCAGCAATAGACAGAAACACTCCTCAAAAGTTTCTCCAGCATTACATTTAGGAAACACTGCCATTTAAACCTGTTTAACTATGTTTTATGGTAACACTTCTATTCTGTGATATCAGTTATGATTAGAAGTGATCATTCAAGATGCATCTAGAGTTACTCCAACACCAGATGTCAACAGACACTTAGAGCTGGCCAGTTGTATTTGAAACATCACAGAGCAAATGTTAATGCCAAGTCTGGACATGGCCAATGAAACCAAGAAGTGGATGAGATGTGAGACCCAACAAGAACAATGAGGATGCTTTGGAGAAGAAGAAGCAGAGGTACAAAAACAGATGGGCTGCACAGTGAAATGAGCAGTGAAATAAACTGTGAGACAAAGGGATGAAAGATAGATGCACAACAAGATCAGTGGGAGAAAACTGAAAACACAAAAGAGATGAAAACAAACAAAGAAGAAAAGGCAAGTACAAAAGAAAAAACATGCCAGGGGGAAAGGAAATGAGCAGAGCATAAAAGAAAAGCCAACAGGCACAGATAATGGGTGAGAATGGAATGAGGGCAGATAGAGAGCAAAAGCTGGCACATCATAAACAGCCCTAATTGCAATTCAAGAGCCGTAAATGTGGATGGAACTTAATCGTCCTTGTTTCTATTTTACATCATCACGAGACCAATCCCAGGGGTGATGACCAGAAATGAGGAAAATGCAAATATAGACTTAGTTAAGTGGACACAAAAGCAATGTCAAAAATTCACGCTCACACATTTACCGCCCGCGCACACACACACACACACACACACACACACACACACACACACACAGGTGGCAATCATGGCCCTGGTGCTTTCAAGAAGGGCCTGAAGGGTAATGCATGATGCTCAAAATATCAGTGGAGCTAAAGGGCTCAGCTGTGGGTTCATCCATGTCAACAACAACTAATAGTTCCATTTCAATCATAAGTAAATAAAAGTGAGACACATAGTTTTGTGACAGCCCCCGTCCAGTTGTGCAGAGTAATATTTAGCACCAACAAGTTCATTAATAGTAGGTATGACAGTTTGTGGCAGTGTTGTTTTGTTTAAGGTAGTGGGCATTTCCCTGATATGGATTTGTCAGACGTGAATTTGTGGTTTGACAAAGAAGACAGGATGTTTGGTCTGTTCAGGGCTCCGACATATTTGAAATGTTAAAATTCCATACTTTTTCCCTCAAAGCAGCAGTGAAACTTGATGACACCTGGGTGGGCCTTAAAATTGGTTGGAGGAGGATAAGTGCAGAAGGCTGGGGATTCATCTTGTCAATCTGCCCACATTTTTTTTGTGGGATGCGTAGCCGACTGTATGAGCTGTCACACAAATATTTTAGCAGCGCAAGCAAGCATTTTAAAAAACAGATTAATCTATTTCGTCTGTTTGATAGTCATAATTTTATGTTTTAGAAAATAGACCAGTGGTAACAGTCTTGGAAACATGAATACTTTACCATATACTTGTTTCCATTTTTCATAATTTTACAGACCTGGAAATTTATAAAATCAAATTCCATGCTTTTCCATACTTGCGTAGGAACCTTGTCTGTTATAGAAACTGTATTCGGTAACTTTTTCTTGTACCTTCACTGTTGATGCTGCTTGGATTCTTCCGTTTGCCTTCATCCCAACAGGTCCTTACAGCCGTTATAAGTCGGTGAAGGAAACACACCATGTATTCAGGAGGACACAGAGCTGTAGGGTGCTGCAAATATAACACATAATTAAACATCACATAGACAGATCGATTAACCCTGAAAGACCCACAACTATTTTTAATCACAACTTCCAAAAGATTTTTTTTGTCTTCCCCAAGCGATTTTTGACCCTTTATCACGATACTACCATCTGCATTTTGCATTTTTCAGTAAAAATCAGATATTTTCCTATATCCAATTTACTGCCCATGTGTATATTCATAAAAGCTCAGAGTAAATTCACAGGTATTCAGATCAAATCAGGAGAAAAATTAGGAAAAAATACATATATCATTCAAATACATCATTAACTGACAACGGGCGTTATAGATGATTGATCAATGTCGTAGAAGATGATGGTGTTTCCACGTTTAATACAGAATTTCTGAACGTCCAAATGGGTCATATCTGATGCCAGTTAAAAGCTGAGAAACTGCATTTTACCTGCAGTATTTACATTATTGATAGGATTAGTGGATCAACAGTTATCATATGTTTTAGATCAGTAGATGCTTTTGGTCAGTGGTGGACGTTTGGGTCTTCATGAGTTAAAAAAGCATTTATGCAACTAAAGTCATATATGTTTTACTAACAAAAGTGAGCTTATAGATGGTAACAACGCTGCCTTTTTTTGTCCCGTTTCTGACATACATTACTACGGTAAATGGATGTTTACATTTCAAATCAGCATGAACACGACATCTTAGCTGTAGCCATGATGTGTCCCAATATTTGTGTCTATATAGTTTGTAAAAATCAATATAAGAAACATTTTTCTCCTATTCAACTTTAAAGCTGCGCATGACTTTTGTCTCCAATTTTGCATCAAATCTGTAAAACCACAGTCATAGCCTGAGTATCACAAATCCCTGAGTCTTTCCATGATTACGCACCTGAATCACTTCCCTCATGGTGAACAACTTTGAAGTGTATTCCATCACAAGCTGTCTGTTTGTTTATATACCAAACCGATATTTCATTAGGGCCTTTACGGAAATTTTGTTCCAAAGTGCATTGTGGAATTCCAAAAAGGCCAGAGTAACAGTTTGGTTTCAGTTTGGTACGTACACAAAGAGATGACTTGTATTTGAGTCAACTTCAAAATTGTTCATTGTGAGGGAAGTGACTCAGATGTGCAATCACAGAAAAAGTAATGGGTTTGTGATACTTAGGCTATTACACAGGATTCACAGATTTGATGAACAATTGGTGACGAAAATCCTATGCAGCTTTAAGGAAAGACTTTAAGTGAGATGTGGAAAAATGGTTAGTTGTGGTAGAAAATTATTATTTACAGTCAAAGTGCAAGAATATGTTAGAAATTTAGAGGTATAACATTTAAAATCATGGTTATGGATAAAAAACAACACAAAACAAAAATCAGTGCTGAAAGAAATTAAGTAAAAGCCATTTCTGAGGTATTTTGGAAGCAAAAATAACAGTTTAAACAAAACTACACAAAGTTTTATAAAAATATAAAACTATTGTTTTGTAGCCAAGACTCCCGTTAGAAAAGTAACATCTGAATTCAACCTGTCCCAATACTTTTGTCCATATAGTGCATCTTTACCATTATGGCACAAAACATCACATGCAAATCGTGCTCATTTACTTCAGGTTCTCATTCAGTTGTGAATAGCATTTTAATAGAACCGTCATTTTTAGGTGCATTTCTGAGGACAAAGGTTTCAAAAAGTCATTTCTTTAAGCCAATGGGAGTACAAATATTCACTGCGTTCTTACCCCCCTGTTGCTTGCATTTTCTTGAAGAAACTTCCGGAATTTATTCAGGAAGATGTATCTGGAGGCTTCACCCTGACAGAGACAATAAGAGAAACCTTATGAGATAGAGATCTTACTGTTGGAGCAGCTTCCCATACCCAAGACATAACCCGACATCATTCAGACAACGACGGATCAGATAAAAGAGGACAATGAAGCAGAAAAGATTGAAGATCAAGGAGGGACAGGCACCATTACCATGGGCATCGGCATCAGCAAACATTAATGAAACACAAGTTACTGATAATGAATCACAAAAGCTTCGTTTCCAGCCGCTGAAACCTGATGAACCAATGCTGAGATCAGAAGGGAAAACCTCGAGGGGTCTTTTTTTTAATTAAGTGGAGAGTTTGTTAAGAAAATAAATTGATCCAAGTCACAAAGTTGTGGATCCACAATCTTAGCATTTAATCAGATAGGTCTTTTCCCATTTCTCAGCGCTATCACAGCCTCCAACCAAGCATATACAATAATACGGTACAGTGAATATGGGCTTTTCTACCGCTGACATGCCCACTAATCACAGGGAGTAACAGAGTCACATAGACAACAGTATAGGAGTAAGGGCCTCATCAGTGGATCAGAAGTATGAACTACAATACCTGCATGGAGTGCAATGTTTATTTTTCACTGACAATTTAGACTCCCGGTTTACTTGCATTTGTTTTCAACCCAGAAACAACAGCACTAAGATATCCCCTTCATTCAAAAGCTGATGGTGAGAATAACTTATAAAACATGAAAATCACTATCATCAGAATAAAGTAACACTACAAACCACTAGAGTCTACACTGCATTTGTTACTATAGGCTTTACGAATAGAACATCATGCCTTTTAATCCCGAGTTAGATAAGAAAGTACAGAAACATGAAGAAACAGCCTGACAGCTTTAGATATTGTGTTAATCTATATACTGCATTCATTTTTCAAGAATACTAAGTAGTGTGATAATGAAAAACGTCTGAATAAAACTGTTGAAAGGGAGACAAAAAAAAAAAACACTAAAAAAATACATACTGTTGTTTTGTCTTTGTTATTAAGCAGCAGCCTCAGGATCTGGACTTGCAATTCTTCCACCACTACATAGAAAGTACAGAAGTGTTAATGCAAGGCAGGCACATTTCAACAACACTGCAGTTCACAGGCTTTAAAAAATATGACCACATTTAAAACAACAAAAAGCATTAAAACGTACAAAATCAACATGAAAAAATCTACAAAGCAGCATGATAGTAAATAAGACATAATAAATAAAGGAGTTAGCATTACACTGCAGAGGCAGACACCATGTCAGAAAGTGTTTAATCTTGATTTTAAAGAAATGAGGGTTGAAGCTGATTGGAAGGTCTTCAGGAGTTGGGAGGAATAAAAGCTGAATGCTGATTTTCCATGTTCAGCTTTAACACAGAAGAAGACCTGATGAGGATTATCTGAGAGCTCTAGGTGGTTTATAAGGGAATAGCTTATCAGAAATATAGTTTAACAAAATATATATATTAAAAATGTAATATTTATCAAGAGCTTTCAATCGTCCACTGACTCCCAGCCCTGCTGTTTCCATTTTTGGTGTTCCTGAAGACCTTGGTTGTTTCATTGGCAGGGACACAAACATGATTGCTTTTGCTTCCCTTGTGGCTCGTACACATATTTCACTCAAATGGAAAGACTCAAAACCTCCTCCATCTAACTCGGGGGTGTCAAACTCATTTTAGTTCAGGGGCCACATTCAAGTACATTTGATTTGAAGTGGGCCAAACCAGGGAAAAGGTAAATTTACATTATGAAAATGTTTACATCTACAAACTATCCTTTCAAACAATGTGAATAACATGAACAAACTGAAAACATAAGTGTCATTTTAACACTATTATGTCTCATTTTACACATGTACATTATAATTTACAGACACAGTGGATCTACAAATACACAAAACATTGAATAACAGGCAGAATTTTGTTAAAATTATACTTACTTCTCTTAAGACATTTCAGGTTGTTCATATTTGATCAGGTTATTCACATATTTTTTTGTAAAATTATACTCTGTTTTTGTTTCACTACATGAAAATGTTTACATTTACAAAGAGAAATATATGGAGTTGTCATTATTTATTACGTTATTATGTTAGTATTTTACTGGTCCTGCCCACTCGAGATTGAATTGGTCTGATTGTGGAACCTGAACTAAAGGGATTGTTAATATTCTAATGGAATCTTTTGCGGGCCGGATTTAGCCCCTGGGCCGCAAGTTTGACAGCTGTGATCTAACTCTTGGTTGAAAGACCTTATGTCTTTACTTTACTTAGAGAAAATTAAATACAGTATAAGAAAACAGTCTGATCTCTTTAACTATACCTTTTCACTCCTTTCTTTGTTAACTCTATCCAGTCTTTGGACGACTAACAACCAATCAGACTATTCCTTCCATGACTAAGGTGATCATTAATGTCACTAAGATGTAACTTTTTACCTTTGTAACACACCCTTTGTACATTTAATAGGTTTTATTATATATATTATTTTTATTTTATTCATTTATTTATAGTTATCTATATAAATACGGACATTTTTATCAGTATGTTTGTGTTTTAATTTGTGATATATTAAATATTCTATGTGTTATTTTGTTCATTTGTTCATTTATATGTTTATAAAAAATAAACATTCCTATTTTATATATTGCATTGGTTTCTAAGTTTGAAGGAAACTCAATTAAAAAAAAACATGTGGGGAAAAAAAATATATATAATATTTTTTGGCTCCAGTTGAGATAGGGAAATGTACCCAACAAAAATACGACAACAATAAGTTAAGAACATTACACAAGTAAATCAAGTTATTTCATTCAGAGCTGCAGAATGAAGCTGTGAGCAGGAGTTTATTTTGTGAATGCATCAACTTTATTGTCAATATAAAATGTACAACTAAATTTGACTGTAACTCTGGTGGTGTAATGGAACAAACACTTGCCGCTGAATACATGTGCATCACCACTGTCTAACTATAGTAAACACGGAAGAAGAAACTCATAAATAGTACTGACATTCCCTTTTTCATTAAAGAAAGAGAACAAAGCCTGACCTTCAATCCTCTTTTTAAGTCTCTGACAGCCTCGCTCATAGGCCCGACGCCTCAGTCGTTCATCTGCACTTTCATCTTTGGGCTCACGCTCATCTTTGCCCTGAGTCAAAAAGAAAAACAACATATAAAAATTGATCCAACAGTCTAACAAAAAATGCTATAAAACCAGCAAATTGGGTTGATAAAATGAGACAGTAAGAGTTTTTTTATGGCCAATTAATGGAAGTAATCAGCAATAAATGTCTGTATCGACTCAAACAAGTCAGTGAAAATGACATCTACATCTGGTCCGCCAAGGAGCTATTCACGAGTCAGAAATCAGGCTATGTATACTTTATTTGACAGTTTTACCTCCTTGTCAAAGTGTGTAGGCCACCAGGTGGTTGGTATGAGCTCTTCTAACCCTGCCTCCTTCACTCTCAAGGGTGTCTTTATGTAGAAGAACACGACAGAACGCAGCACATCAAATGTATTTCACTGTTAAGGAAACAAAACACTGTCTTCCAATTAACTTTTTATTATTAATATTCATGCAGGGAAAAGCTGAATGGCCACAAATACATCTGTAAAGCAGTACACTGAACCAATCAGACTTCCTTTAGTGACATTACTAAATCTCATCCTGATCTTTTTGTTATCTTTAAGTTTTCTACAACAGGTGACAAAAGGATATAAGACATTACTAAGCAGGTATTTCCTGGACTTCTCATGACGCAAAATAGCTGTGGTCAGACGCAGGTAGTGGATCTAAAACAGAAAGAAACAGGAAAACAGGATAAAGTGTTAGATAAGTACAGTAGATAACTCCTGAGTGCATGTAAAAATGAGCAAAACAATAACAATTCTGAATCAGTTTACACTCAAACTATTCATGAAATCATACTACATCCCACACTGATTAATATAATCTTGATGGGAATAATGTAATGATGCTACAAGAGACATAAAATAAAATGAAAATGATCCCAAATGTTCACTCAGTTCTAAATGTAAGAGCGATAAAAAGGTGCCAGTTTTTGATGTATAAGTAGATGATGAAAGGAAATGCAATTCAATTGTAATATTATGTTACTTCTGTAAGTCTGGAGAAAGGCAAGTAAGTACACGACCATCAGGAATCAACTTTTGTTTTGATGTCTTTGGCAACAAGGTGGGGTGGACAGTGGTCTTACCTGAAAACCCAGGTCAGGGATGATGGGAGAGAAACGGTACGCCCTCAGCAATGACATCATCAGCTGCTTCAGGCATTCATTTACTTCATAGTCCTGCCAAAACAAGAAATGTGATAGGTTATGACCAAACTTCACTGATGATAATGTTATCACATATATCCACATGAAGGTTTAACATGCACCCCTTCAATCTGAACACCATTTCAGGGCATATGTTCATTCAAAGTGAAGAAGAAAACTGAACTTGAAAGGCGTGATCCTGAGCTGGTTTATTAAGCTAATAATGTTTATTTAATTTTAGTTTTGACAAATAAGGACAGGCTTGGCTACTTTAGTGCTTGGCTAAAAAGCAACTAAAACTTACTAGATTTTACTTCCTACTAATGTTTAAGTTCATTTATTTTAAGGATAAAATGACAAAAAAAACAAAAATACAAAGAAAATGTCCATATAAAAATGTTTAAATTTCTATTTTACAAAAAGTTACACAATCCAATATAAGTCCAGTTACCCCCACCAGTTATTAGAACTTAAGACGCATCTTGGATGAGAAACAAAACATTTTCAACAGAGTTAAAACCGTCCAAGAACTACCAAGAAGAATGATGACCTGGCCAAATGAGAACCTATACAGAAATCCAATATGGCCACCACCCTGTGGCATCACAATATGCAAATTAGTTGAGTAAATTTACTCCAATCATAAACTTTGGGTCAAATCTAATATTTTCCTCATTTACACCATGTCAGTGTTTGTCAACCTTGGGGTCACCTGGGATTTATAGTAACTGATAAAAATAAAAATAAATATGTAATAGAAAATATGTTTTAATGATTCAATATACATTTCATTATAATTAAAACACCTAACATTTTTTCCTATAAATATCATGTTCAAATAAAATGCAGGATATAATATCTAACAGGGCATATCTTGATTTACCCGATCATGTGACCACTTGCGTTACTACAGTTCAAGCTGCTTGGACACAGTCACAGTCAGAAAACTGGACCGAACAGAGAATGGGAAGATGCCTGACCCGCTAAGACATCACTAAGAGAAAAATGTCTCTGTTTTGTCTTTGTTCTGGGGTCACCAGAACTTTGTGATGTTAAAATGGGGACACAAGCCAAACACAGTTGGAAACCACTGCACTATGCCTTTACCTCTAACCACCAAGCTGAAGCTTCTTGAAAACTTTTTTTTTTTCTCCAAAGTTCATTCATTCATTCATCTTCTATACCCGCTTAATCCTCACTAGGGTCACGGGGGTCGCATGGAGCCTATCCC
>JAQQZY010000023.1:6708857-6722657 GCA_030068375.1 Ostorhinchus rueppellii
ATGTATGTATGTATGTATGTATGTATGTATGTATGTATGTATGTATGTATGTATGTATGTATGTATGTATATATAATGTTTACATCTTCAAAGTTCCCTTAAAAAATGTGAATAACATGAACAATTTGAAATGTCTTAAGAAAAACAAATGCTGTTTCAACAATGTTATGCCTCAGTTTATCAGTTTATTATTTACACATGTGCAGAATATTGGTCAAATTGCATTTACATCTCTTGAGACATTTCAGGTTGTTCATATTTATTCAGTTATTTCATATTTTTAATAAAAGGATAGTTTGTTACTGTAAATATTTTCATCTAATTTTACTTTTCTACACTAAAACTAAGAGAAAATTTGTGGTTGTCATTATTTATAGGTTATTATGATCATATGTTACTGGGCGGACCCAAATGAGATTTAACTGGTCTGTATATGCTTGTATGTGAAACTTGAATTTAAATGATTTTGACATTATTGATTCTTAGTATCTTCAGTGTAATTTTTTTTTTGTTTTTTACAAATTCATTCTATTCATCCCCATCTTGGCCCTTTGGCTGGCCAGAGGTGGCCCTGGGCCACATGTTTGACACCTGTGCTCTAGAGGAGCTTGTCTGTGCCACTGTCAGGGAACACCTGGGACATGTGTAGTTATTCTTATCATCGTATATGTCATTTTTGCTTATGTCATATATGAACAAGAATATATCTTTGTACATAAGAAACATTTTAATTTCTGACCTCTGGAATATCACAAAGTTAAATTTTTTGAAAAATTATTTCTGCTCTGTTTCTTTTTCTGGGTGATGCTTCAACTACAGACAGAATATGTTCAAGTCTCTTTTATATCACTGGGCTGTTTTGTATTTGCAGACAGAAGTCTGTGCAGAGTTTGGACACTGTCAGATTCTTTTCAGAAGGAATATTTTGGACTGAGCATGTACCTCATTTGAACACCTCTAACCAGATTTTAGATATCACAAATATTTTGAAGAAAATCCATTTTCCATACAGGCCATATAGAATGTTACATATATTTACATCTGAGCGTATTAATAAGTTTAACATGAAAACACCGTTGCTTATTTTTGGTCTGATTTTGTAGAAAATAAAATACAGCATATAATTTTGGTGAGTTGATCCTCAATGTGAGTGTGGGTTGGAATTATAGTGGTCTATACTACCACCTAGCGGCAAGATTAGTTTTTCTTTTTTTTTCTGTTTTGTTATTTTTTTTTTATTATTATCATATTATTCTATTCTATTATTATTATTTTGTCATCGCATGCATCTTTTATTACACTTCAGTTACAAATTAAATTAAATAATAATTGGGAACACATTTGGCAATACACGGCTGAAAAACTGAAAATCGTTGCGTCATCATAAAAGTAAATCCAACTAATGCAGGTGTTAGAAAATCATTATAATATTCCTAAAGACATCATGTTACTGCACAATTAGATTGATTTATACTTTATTATATTGTGTCAGTTCAGTCATACAGAAGGAAATGGGTCATATGTGCGCTTCACATTGTATGCGCACGCACGCACACATACACACACATACACACACACACACACACGCACACACACACGCGCACACATACACACACACACACACGCACACACACACGCACGTACATCTCTACACCTTCTGTCTGCATGTCAGCATCTGCAGTGACAGGAAGCGTCTGTTGCTGCTTTTCTTCATGTCGCCTTGTTCACGTTTGTTACTCGAGCTGCTGTAGATGCTTAAAAAAACAGCATCTCCCTTCAGCTGATTGTTAAACTGTAGTTAGTGAGAGTTTTTAGAAGTAATTATTTCAGATATCAGCCAAAGAAACGGTCTTCAGTCGGAGCCTGAGATGACTTCTGCAGGTTTAGGTCTCACCGATGCCCTGGGTCCAGACGTCAGTCAGGAGGAACTGGATTTTTCGGATCTGTTTCTCTATCATCCCCCTGAAGACTTTCGTGTTGGCTGTAATAAAGGTGTGTTCTGTATTTTCACTTACATTTTTTTTCCTATTTAAATTTCTTTCTTTCTTTCTTTCTTTCTTTCTTTCTTTCTTTCTTTCTTTCTTTCTTTCTTTCTTTCTTTCTTTCTTTCTTGTTTTTTTGGAGCAATTTTAAAATAGGAATACAATGATTACAATACTATAATTACTATAAACTATTAATAAATAGTTATCAATAGGTTATAAACAAGAATGTTAAATACATCAGAAGTTATTAACCCATAAAGACCCAGTGGTACTTTTGTGACACTTCCCAAATATTTATTCTCTCTATTTAACCTTTCTTAAGTGATGTATCACCATTTATCATAATATTCTCCTCTCCATTTTGCATTTTTTCAGTGAAAATCCCATATTTTCCTATATTTATTTTACTGATCATGTACTATAAACATCATGCTGAGGTTGCATTTGAGGCTTATCACATCAAAAACAGAAAACTTGTGAAAAAGTGACTTTTTAAGTCAAATCTATCTGTAACTATACATAAACCATATGCCCCCATCCACTGTTATTTATTAAACTTTATCAAAAAATGTGTTTTATTGGTGAATCAGTGTTGTAGAAGATGACAGTGATTCCATGGTAACTACAGAACCTTTGAACGTCCAAATGGGTCATATCTGATGACCATGAAAAGAGGACAAACTGCATTTTATGTTAATTATTTACATGTATTGATAGGATTAGTGGCTCTAAAGTTATTAAACATTTTAAATACGTACGTGCTTTGGTCACTGGCATTTGAATCTTTATGGGTTAAAAAAAACAACATTATATAACACTGTTTTCATGAAACAATTCAGAATCACTACATTTTACAAACCAGCAAATACAGTATAATATAATATAATATAATATAATATAATATAATATAATATAATATAATATAATATAATATAATATAATATAAAACCAGCAAATAGGAAGCTTTCAATCAGGTGAAGCTGGCAGGTTTAAAAGTTGCTGATGGAGACAGTATAGCACAGTCAGCAAACAATGAGGACGTAAGAGGTTAATGTGGGCTCACTATTTGGCAGTCAACCAGCCACGTTATCCTGTTTGGCTAAAATAAGTCAGCTTTGTCAGTTTTGCCATATGTACTACACATACAGAAGGCTGAAATTGCATAATTCTAAGGCCCACATTGCAAACAGGAGCAGAGTAAAAAGTGTCATAAATAGAATACAACTATAAACGTAGACTATACCCATAAAACTGCTACAACTCAACCACAACTCAATTAATAACCCAATTATAAATTTCATAAATGCCATATAAGTTCATTCTTACTGTGAAGTGGTGCATTTTTCTTGTCTTTTTCTTTTGTTCTGAGCCTACAGTATAAAATATAGTTTTTCAGTGGCTTTGTGTTGAGTTGTATGTACTCAATCTTGGTGTTTAGGATTCTTCTGTACTCTGATGTCAGTCTGTGTCTGACATATGCACTCTTACCCGCAAAGTTGAAATATAATATGTCGTTGATAGGTAAAGTGTAACTGGGATCACTGTACCTGATCAAAGGTGATTACTGATGTGTAGAAATGGGAATAAAATGAGGAACACTACTGAGGTAAAGCTCAATTTGAAGTATTTTAAGGGCATTGGGTATCAAATTTTTATGTCTGCTGTAAAACTTTTCCTACATTCCATGATACTTCCTCACTTGTCTTATTGCATAACAACTTGGTCCCAAGCAGAGGTCACCACTCTGAAAACCAGTATATTCTCGCTCCAAACAGATCCTAAAAACATTAGATAAAACATAACACGCTGCACACTTTTATTACCCCTCGGCCAAATATAGTGTAAGATTCTGTTTAAAGTTACTGCCCTATAATTTAGATTATATTGACTTTGTGTGAAATTTATTCCAAACATATTTATATTTGAAAGTACTCAGATATTATAACTGCACAAAGCCATTTGACCTCGAAAAAGAAGGTCAAGGCCACTTATTTTCAATAGGCTTCTGCTCCATGCCAAGATGCATCCACAGTGTAAATGTGGTGCAGATATGTCAATGCATTCTTCAGGTAATGTGATTATGTCGTTGAATGGACAGACAGACAGATGGCCAGATGATCACAACACTCCTCCAGCCAGGGAGTAAAAAAAATAAAATTTTATATATATATATATATATATATACACATACATACAGACGTATGCCCCCTCGCGCTTAGAACATGTCAGAACTCACCTGACAGTGGTGGAACTGTACGGGTGAGAACCAGACCATCCTCTAGAGGAGACAGGGTATCAAAGTTTAAGAGAAGTGGAGAAGTGGAATTCCCATCCCAGTGATATCAGAGAGTCTGACAGCGCTGTCTAAAAAACACTTTAACCATACTGTAACCATAATTACGTGCCTTATTTATTTTTGCTCCACTGAATTACGCTCAGGGTTTATAGACACTGCTGTAACTAGTCGGGTCTTTTAATACTATTTACAGTATATTCACTATATTTACAGTATATTCATTCTTTATGTTTTATACAGATTATATTTTTTAGACTGCAGTGTTATTATTCTATTTAAAGCTTTATATTATATAGTTGTATTTGTATCTATGTTCATTTTTGAATTATCTGCCAACTGTTTTATGTAATGTCTTGTTTTTATATTCTGCATTAACTGTTTATCTGCCCAGAGACTGCAGATGCAAATACGCTCGTAGCTAACTCTGGTGCAATAGCGTGACTGCACAATATCCCTGTCAAATAAAGAACTAAAGAAAGAAAGAAACGAAAATGAAATTATTTCAACTTTATGGGCAACAGTGCACTTACTCTGTTTGTTAAATGTATTTGATAATCACTATGATATAATACAAAAACAGTCAAAAGATGTTCAGCCTGTGCACCTGTTCATTCTGTAACTGTGTGACTACAGATGACCCAGAGCCTCTCCTCCAGAGTGACACCCAGTCTTCTCTAGTGGGAGTCGACCATCACACTGCTTACCTTTCAACCTCACACAAGCCAGTGTCCAGCCGGGATCCCTCCTCTTTTAGCCCCACTACAGAGAACCTGTCAGGGGCCGTGTTTGACTCCCTCGGGCTCACATCCAGACCAGGTACCATCCCTGCTCCCAGCCCCAGGATTGAGATCACTCCATCAGGTGATTCTCTCAGCTCCCAGACCCATGACCGGAGCCCCAGTTCCAAAGCCTACAGGGAGTGTGTGAGTCCTGCCAGCAGTAACTCCTCCACAGGCTGGCCAGCTGAGGCGTACTCTCCCCAGGCCTCACCCTGCGTCTCCCCCTCAAATGCTGCTGGATGTGGTGTGGGGTTGTCTGCTTTAGACCTCTGCCCAGGCCTGCAGGGTATCCACACTTCTTCTGCCCACTCCTCCCCAGGAACTTCACCCCACAACGGCATCACAGATGATATATTCCTCCACGCCCATCAACGCATCTCCTCCCCAAGGCCACACCAGCGCTCCCGCTCCGCCTCGCCACAAGGTAAACGCACCTATGATCAGGTTTACTCCTGTCAGGGGCCCACTCCTGTCAAGCAGCGGTCCCGAAGCCCCAGCCCCATACCTTCACCGCATGAGCAGCAGGGGTCCTACTATCTGCACCAGTACCAGGCCCAAGGTGAGTTCCATCCCCAAGCTCAGGCCTCAAACCCAGTGCCAAAGGAGATGCTGAGCAGCCTCTGCACCAGACCTATAGTTTCTGCAGTGGCACATGGTGCACACAGGCAGGTCCAGAGACCAGACTGTGTGTATGGAGACGGGTACGACTGGGCTCTGGAGCCAGAGAGGACAGCTAGACCTGTACCAGAGGTCAAGTCTGAGGCCTTCTACATGTTACCATCTGCATGGCCTCGTCCTCATACAGCTTTTGGGTATGTTTTCTTCTCTTTCTGAGCTTGAAATGAATAATAATGACTTATGTAGTTTAGGTATTTGCTGATTATCAATGACTGCAAATAACGCCAGTAATAGTCTGTAAATACTGTCATGAAGAATGACTTTGACTTAGTTCCCTTTGAAAATTGGCCAGAAATATTGTTGAAATACCAGAGAATTGCATTTTCTTACAACTAATTTTAACACAGTTTTGAGTTAAAGTTAAGGTTTGACAGCAGCATTTTTAATTTTCCTGTAAATACGCATATGTATAGTGGTTCCAACTCTCAGTCATCCATCTCTTTGATCCAATGCTAACCAACATCATCCTAGAAATGGTTTGTCATCCTGTTGATTTCAGCCTCTTGTTTCCTTTCTGCTGCCATCTTGCAGTCTTCCCGTGACTCCACTTCCGTCACTGGAGTGGCCCCTGCCCTCTCAGACCGGCCAGTACCAGCTTCTGATCCAGCAGCAGCCCAGGTCTCACCACAGAGCTCACTATGAGACGGAGGGCAGCAGGGGAGCTGTTAAGACACCTAACGGAGGACATCCTGAAGTTCAGGTGCGTTATTTGCTCCATGTTTGGAAGGTGCCAGAGCTAGATGTGTGAATGCACGGAGGGAAAGGAGGCATGAAAGATATCTCATTCAGTCAAGACCATCATTTGTCTGTGGGGTGCAATTGTTTCTGCCACTGTTGCTCTCCAAAGGAATAGTTGAGAATATTTTATTAAGATAACTCAAATTTCAATACTTAAATATTTGAAAGTCCAGCATGTGAGATTTGTTTTCATTTTTATGTTGGTTCTCAAAAATGAGGCCTATTATTGAACTGTTTCAACAGAGAGAGCTGGGCACATCCATTTTTGTTTGACTGTATAGCAGACATCCAGGAACCAGATGCATTACCATCACCCACTGTATTTGAATTTAGCCCAGAGGTAACTGAAAAAAACACAGACAAACCAAACACTGACTCTAACATGGGACTTTCTTTTGTTTTATGGCCACCATATGGGAAGGTGAGTTGGTTAGGTGTCACTAAATATCTCAATGAATCGTTCATGATAAATTACAAATATTAGCAGTTTTAATATAACCTTAGAAATAGGGATCATTTTTCTCATGAGTCATGCAAAGTCAATATGGACAAAGTAAAACAGTTGAACTGCCTAATCCCATCTATTAAGCTGAAATGCTACAAACACTATAAAGTCTCTGTGGGTGGATTATACATATAAAGTGTTTCCCAGAAGTGTCCATCAGAATGAGGCTGTAAAAATGGGCTGCTATTTCCTGGACAATGTTGTATTTATGTACAACTACAGCCATCCAAATTAACAAAAGTCTGTTGAGTCAGTGTGGCACCGTTATTCACACAAAGCAAAGTTTTACATCATGTTTCAGTTCAGCTAAAAAGTCATGAATTATTATAATTATAATTATATAATAACTAGTCACAGACGTGGTTTTTAACATAACTTGTAAATATTGTCACATAGAGCCAATAACTGTGAGTAACATTTAATAGCCTTTTCTGCTTCTTTTATGCCTCTAGTACAAAGTAAGACTAATAATAATATTTTCACAAAGTAATTTATTGATGTTGAAAATAGGACATTTTAAATAAAAATTTCCACATTTTTTGTGAAGTTTTTGTCAGTTATGTCAACAGAGACTCCACAGAGGAGATATGATATGAAAACCTTAATATACAAAAACACTTGTAATCTGGGAATCATATTTAATACTTGCTACAGGCCTGTAGGTGCTTTCCAAAATAATATGGGTATTTTTATATCCCCCCCCCCCGCTCCATTTTTAAAACAGGTTCTTGCCACATGACCTTAGTTTTACTAATACTAAGCATTCAGACAACACATTGTTTGCACTGGATTTGAAACTGTGGGCAAGTGTTGGACAAACACAGTGACAACAGTGACAAAGTTTTAACCGTTCAAGTTCACTTTGCTGTGCATCCTTGACTCTACCCCCACTTCCCTACTCCCCCCCCTTCTCTCCCTCTCCCCTTCTCCTCCAATCTCTCTTTCTCTCTTTTTCTTCCTTTACCTTCTCTCTTTTTAACCCCGACTGATCAAGGTAGACAGTCATTTTCTAGGTATCAGGGTCTGCTCAAAGTTTCTGCCTGTTAAAAGGAGGTTTTTATTCACCACTGTCATCAGTCACAAGTGTTTACTCCTGGAGGATTCTGTTGGGTTTATGTAAATTGGCTTGAGAGTCTGGTTTTCGACCAGCTCAATATGTAAAGTGTCTTGAGATAACTTTTGTTAGGATTTGGTCCTATATGAATAAATTTTGATTGATTGATTGATTGATTTATTGATTGATTGACAAAATTTGTTATTACAATTTAATTTATAAACTTAAATTAGCCTCTGAGTGTTGACATAGGTTGCTGAATTGTCAGAACACCTGTATGTATGTCCATTTCCCAAATGTGTCCGTACTGACTGTACACTGACTTATACACCCATTCAAACTTTATTTGGTGTTTCAGGTGCATCTTTAATAAACATGCTATAGGCCTGTATGAACTGGATTGTGAGGCCATCATTTTTCTCATATCTTCATTTTTCCTGTTTACATTAACACACACAAACCAAAGAAATCTAAAGAAATCTCTCTCTTTTGTCATAAAATGCTGTTTAAGTGTAGATGAGACACCAGGGCTTTAATGCCAGTCCTCAACAGTAAACTGGCACGTTGACCTGTGGGGATCCACGACCACAGGTAGATGTGGTCGTTTTTGTGCTGTTGTGTATTTGTGCATGCTGTACGGCATTTGTGCGGCAGTCACCAGCAAAGCATTCTGGCCATAGCAATGTAATTGTAAGGCTCATGTATTTCAAAATTACTAGTATCTCCCAAAATATTGGTCCAATCAACTTGCTGTTTTTGCCGGTCTCTTCCTTGACCAAAAAATACATAAGTATACCAAATTGCAGCAATCAATTCTTTTTGGATTTCTTGTGAATCCTGGGTCACACACACGGACGCACGCACACAGAGGCCACTTGGCTTTTATTATATAGATTGTCTGTAAGTGTTTCCTGGAACTGTTGCACAAGCACACAATACAAAAAATGCTCTTGTTAATCCAGTGAACTGTTTGGTATTTAGTGTGAATTTTGTTCTCTGTGGTCATAGACATTAATAGGATTACATTCCATTTAATTCAGTGAGAAGCAAAGACTAAAACGGCTTTGTTTTCTTCTCCAGCTCCATGGGTACCAAGGCCCAGCTCCACTGGGGCTGCAGGTCTTCATAGGCACAGCAGATGAGAGGCTCCTAAAACCCCACGCCTTCTACCAGGTCCATCGCATTACTGGAAAGACTGTGACTACACCCAGCATCGAGAGGATGAGCAACGGAACCAAAGTATTAGAGATCCCTTTGGAGCCAAAGAACCACATGGGAGTGGTGTGAGTAGAGCATTTTAACCCATAAAGACCCAAACATCCACCGGTGAATAAAAGCATCTAATGATCCAAAATGTTCCACTAACCGCAAAATACAGTTTGTCATTTTTCATGGTCATCAGATAGACCCATTTGGATGTTCACAGGCTCCATAGTGGACATGGAAACACTGTCATCTTCTACAATGGTGATTCACCTCAATGACTTGGTTTAACATTCAACTCCTGATGTCTTTGCTGAAAAAGTCACTTTTTCTTCCGTTTTCTCTGTTTTGATTTAATAACCTTTGGGTTTTTGTGAGCATCTAAATTGAGTATAGAAATTAAGTGCAGGAAAATACGCAATTTACAGTGAAAGATGCAAAATATAAAGGATAATATTTTTTTTTAAAGTGGTGCTAAATCACTTAAGAAAGGTTAAATAAAGTGAAAAATTCATTTGGGAACTGCCACAAAAATACCACGGGGTTTTTGTGGATTAAGACAGAAAAGTGAAACAAATTACAAATGCCCTCCTTCTGAAGATGTGGTGATGTGTTCTATCATATGAAGGCAGACTTATGAATAAATCTGAATCACTGTATCAGAGTTACATGAAACTGCTTTCTACTCACTGATACTGGTTGCGGAAACGTAACATGCATCACTTCCTGTGCGCCAGAGACTATTTCCAAGAACTAATTAATCATGACAGAACCTGTTTTTTTTTTCCTGTTATATGGTTCAACTGTTGTTTTCTAGGATTGTATATCGAGTGGAGGGGTGATTATATCCTCACTGCTCCTCCCTTTAACAGGATTGACTGCGTGGGAATCCTGAAACTGAGAAATGCTGACATTGAACTAAGAAACGGTGAGACCGACATCGGACGAAAAAACACTCGTGTGCGTTTAGTGTTTCGAGTCCACATTCCTCAACCTGGAGGCCAGTTCGTCTCACTTCAAGTTGCTTCTCATCCTATTGAATGCTGTAAGTTGCATTTATATCCTGTTAACCCTTTGAGCACCAAAGTCACAACATTGCGACAAGTATAACTGAATGCAATAGACCATAGCTCCAGATAGAGTTGCTAAATCTTGTTACCACCTTCTACCAATAAATGACGGACATCTGCCCCATCCATGCTAACACTGTTTCAGGGCATGTTTCTATTCAAAATGAAGAAGAAGACCAAGTTTGAAAGGCATGATCTCGAGCTGGTTTAGTAAGTAAGAATATAAAGGTTTGAAATCTTGATACCAAAATTGAATATATATCCAATCCAATCCAATCCAATCCAACTTTATTTATAAAGCACTTTAAAACAACCACAGTGGATCAAAGTGCTGTACAGAACACTAGAAACACAATACAAATTAATAAAAGCAACAAAAAAAAATTAATATCAAATAATTTCAAATAAATAAAACAAGTTAAAATATAAAACAGAACAAAATAATAACATTGCATGAGTTAAAAGGCCAATGAGAACAGGTGGGTTTTAAGAAGAGATTTAAAAACAGGCAAACAGGAGTCCTGTCTGATCAACTGATCTGAGAGAGAGACTGGGAGTATGTGTGTGAAGGAGCTCAGAGAGGTAGGGCAATGCAAGACCATGGAGGGATTTTCAAATCCATTTTTTTTAAAAAAAAACAAAACAAATAAAAGTATTTTAAACTGGTTTCTAAAGTGGACAGGCAGCCAGTGGAGTGACTGTAAAATCTGAGAAATGTGTTCATATTTACTAGTGCCAGTTAAAAGATGTGCAGCGGCATTTTGAACTCTTTGGAGAGAAGCAATGGAAGAGCCACTAATCCCCAAATCCCCAATATATATATATTTATAATAAAAAAAACTCTGGCACCACTGGCGACTTGTCCAGGGTGTACCCCGCCTTCGCCCTTAAGTAGCTGGGATAGGCTCCATGTGACCCCTGTGACCCTAGTGAGGATAAAGTGGGTATAGAAGATGAATGAATGAATGAATGAATGAATGAATGAATGAATGAACTCTGGCACCTAAAGGGTTAATACAATCACAGGCCTTGGTCCTATAATGTGAATATAATGCTTTTCAGCAGGACATGCAGCGATGTAGTTCTCTCACACTACTATAGGCTGGGGCTCTTCTGTCCTTGGGCAAAGACACTTCATCCACTTTGCCTTCAGTGTGTGAATGCGTGTGAATGTTTGGTGGTGGTGGAGGGGTGGATTTGCAGCTACACCTCCGTCAGCCTGCCCCAGAGCAGCTGTGGCTACACATGTAGTTTACCACCACCAGAGTGTGAATGTGAGCACGAATGAATAATGGATCAATAATGTAAAGCCCTTTGGGTTCTTTGAAAAGCTCTATAGAAATCTAATCTATCATTATAGTAGTAGTAGTTGTTGCAAAGCTGGGTTTTAGTCATAAACATGTTTTAAATGGATGTTTTTATTCTGACATAATGGTCTGTTTTGTTTCCTCAGCCCAGCGCTCAGCTCAAGAGGTCCCAGCAGTTGAAAGGCAGGACTTGGACAAATGCTCAGTGCTTGGGGGTCAACAAATGGTTCTGACCGGACAGAACTTCACATCTGACTCAAAGGTGATCTTCTCAGAGAAGACACAAGGTGAGGAACACAGGTGGTCATTCTTCACTCAAATAGCAGGACTGAAGTAAAAGTATGAACGAACAGGAATGGAATGTCCTCTGGTTTGGTTGTCTGTGTCTTGTGTCTTTTGTATCTTATGTTTTTTATGTTGTTATATATAATATGGCATCCAGTTGAGGTGGAATGGGTCTTACTGTTGAGAAGATGCATATTGATGCAGAATATAAATAATCAATCATTCGTGCCAAATATTTAACACGTTAAAGGAACAGACCTGTGATGAATGATAAAGGAGTAGAAAGTACAGTTTTTGTAAAAATAAAATACTCTAAAAACAATTTAAAACTCTATTTGATGTCTTCAGTAGGTTTCTATAATTAAAATATACTGTTATTTTTAATTTGTAATTGTATAATATGTGGCTCAATCATATCCACCTACACACAGAGTATTTTTATTGTCAGATTATTTGCATATAGCCCTTTGGTAACATTAGCTCTCAGTGACGCATATGTTCCTTCAGCCCCCACTTTTACCCCTCCCAGAAGGAAACATTACTCAAAAGTTTTACTGTTGACGGTGACAACCAATGACAACTTTTATTTATTTATGTTACTTATGGAAATTTCTCACTTCTTCATTTGCCGTCGCTTATCTGCCCACTTACAATTTTTGGGTCTCATGTTTCGAAAGCAGGATGGATACAGTCGAGTGTATGTAAAGACTCCTAGTTGCTTGGTGTGCGGCTTCATGCAACAGGATGTGGTTTGACAGACTGATAAAGACTCAGACCCAGAGCCAGAACTTTTCTATCTTTTTTTTTTTTTTTTTTCATAAGCGTGGGTAGAAAACAGATACAGCAGGTAAAAACTGAGGAGGGAATGAAACTCTAAACCAGACATAATAGAGAAACCTGTTTCCACTGTATAATCTTACTTACACAGCCTTTTGTAATTTAAATGAAATATACTTTTTTTTGATAAACATCTGTTTACTCGATCAAACTGAGTTAATTGCCCTTTTCTGTTTTCCATTTGATTTCAGACGGGAAGCAAATCTGGGAAGTGGAGGCAACAGTCGACAGAGACAAGACACAAGCTGTGAGTTAACCAGCTGCATATTTTATATTTTTGATGGGCTTTTTGTAAATATATTTAGATGATAATAGATAGATGTACACTGAAACATACATACACACTGTAACATAGTGATACAAGCTTTTATTTCAGATTCAATGTTAATCCAAGCACATGAGTGAGAGATGGGGGTAAGGCTACGTTCCTCTGTTTCAACATAATAGTTTTATTTACATCATCTTTTGTGTTGTTGTAGAATATGCTGTTTGTGGAGGTCCCCCCATATCAAGACCAGAGCATCCGTCACCCGGCCAAAGTCAACTTCTACGTGATTAATGGGAAGAAGAAACACAGTCAGCCCCAACACTTCATCTATACTCCTGTGATTGGTATGACTGTCCTTAGAGATTATCTGTACTTACACAAATGAAGGCTACCCTGAGTCCTAGAAATGTAACAATTACAGTCAGAGATGTATAAAGTACTGGAGTAGAGGAGTGGAGTAGAAGCACAAGTACTACAAAAACTGACTTGAGTAAAAGTTGAAGTGTTCTTTAAATATCATACTTAAGTGAAAATACTAAAATATTCACATTTTTTTGTACTTAAGTATTGCAAGTACAAGTATGTAAAAAAAATTACTACTCAAGTACTGAAAGTAAAAGTAGGAGTAAAATTACAAGTAGAAGTAATAAAAAAAAAAAAAAATTACTAAAGTACCAAAAGTGGAAGTAAAATTTAAAGTACTGCGTATACTAAAAGCAAGCAGTCACAAGTTTCAGTATCTTTCTATATTTAATATTAAGGCACAACTTGTTTGTGTGAAGCAGCAGTACAAGG